>VNJV01003966.1:0-14081 GCA_008042635.1 Drosophila nikananu | reverse complement strand
CTCCTGCCCCTGCTCAGCTTGGTTGTGCTCTTCCTCTGCTAAGATGGAGAATCGGTTTTCGTTGCAACTCCTAATTTGTTCGCTGCCATCGGTAGTACGGTTGATCTTAGGTTTATTACCAAACTTGTTGAGTGGACTAAGCTTACGCTTAATCTGGATGTAGCGATCCATGCCGGTCTGTAAAGCCGGGACCGCTTGTTGTTTATCGAAGCTTACGGTTTTTGTTGCCATTGCATTTGGCTGTGCAGCCGTTGGCACCGAATTCGTAATATTGGTAGTTGGTTTAATTGTTGGTGGTACTTTTGCTGCGACTGCAGTTGTTGCTAGTTGCTAGTTGTTGGAGCTTCTTCCATCGAAGCCGGCGGTGGTGGGGTTTGACATTGGTAACTCCATGATGCAGGAGTTGGGGTGAGCAGAGAGGGTGAGCAAGAGCTGGCTCTCTTGCTGTCCACGGCCAGCAGAGCCGAGTTGCTCTTTGTCGACTTCTTATTTTCATCGATATCGCGAGTTGAGAAATAAGAGTAACACGCGTTTCTTTGGTTTACTGAGCTTGTACGCTCATTCTTTTGATTGCTGCTCATTTTTTCGAGCTTATTATGCGTGGCACTTATTTGTTTAAATTAACACTAGTTATGATTATATTTTCTTAGTTTTTGATTTTGTTAGCGTCTTTTCGCACTTTTTGGACTACTCCAGTAATATTCGTTAAGTTTTTACAATTTCATCCACTATTTTAAATTTTATTCCCGGAGCTCACGCTAGACCAGTTAAACTTCCATTGAATTGATAAAATAATAATAAAATAAAATAATTGGAAAAGAAATGAAGCAGGATGGGATTTAAGCAAGAGAAAAATTATAAATTAAATTAATTTGTAAAGTTATGAGTTTTCGAGATTAAGATACGGTTTTAATTAGAGCACTGTTAAACGGCTTATCTGGCTACAAGTTGTGAACACTAATTATTTAAATTAACCCATGGCGATCTTTAGACGCATTTTCTTACAGCCATCGCTCGGGAGATCGATCTTTCGTCGCTGGAAAATTTATTTCACTGTGAGTTACAACAAACTAAGCGTATTTTATTGGCCAGTATTTTGCCAAACATTTTAATTTAAATAAAAGTCGCTACGCAACGCCTAAACCTGCCAATTAAACCCTAAAATAAATTGATAATTAAAAATCATAATGAAGTTAATTAAACTACGCCGAGAGCCAGGGCGTGGCTGTCCCACAAGCCGGCGGAACCGGAGAAGATACTCAAGCTCCTGCAGCTGAGTAACCCCGACCTTCCCTCCTCTGATTGGCGAGTCGGCAAGGTCGAGGAGGCCGTTGGTCTGAGATGCTAGGTTGTCCTGACTCTAAATGAGGGGGCAGTCGAGGTGCTGAGGAATAACGGGGGGCTTCTCCGGTACGGCTTTGATAGCGTGGCCGTGCGCGTTTATAAGGCCGTGGTGGAGGTAAAAACGCAGAATGTCTCTGACGTTTCTGCAGATAAACCTCCACCACAGTAAAGCAGCTTCCGCTGCCCTTCTCGCCCACCTAGCAGAAGGTGGCACCGACGCTGTCCTCATCCAGGAGCCCTGGGTCTGTGGC
The DNA here is from genome assembly GCA_008042635.1 of Drosophila nikananu. NCBI lineage: Eukaryota > Metazoa > Arthropoda > Insecta > Diptera > Drosophilidae > Drosophila > Drosophila nikananu. The sequence goes on along the minus strand of VNJV01003966.1, from coordinate 12,486 downwards.
GACAGAATCCAAGGGTTGAGGGCAGCCGACTATAGGCTCTACGCAGCCCCCACAACAGGTAAATCGCGAGCCTGCATACTCGCAAAGAAAGACTTAACTCTTTTTATGCTACCCAATTTCAGCAATGAAGACATAGTTACAGCATGCCTAGAGGGACCTCGTGGATCCCTTCGGATATGCTCCGCCTACCTGGGGCACGACCAAGACCCCATCCCCCCAACCCTAAAGCAAGTCACCGAGGGAAGCAAAAAGCTGGGCCTGTACTCCATCATCGGGTGCGACGCGAATGCCCATCACCATCAGTGGGGCAGTTCGAATACCAACGATAGGGGTGAGTCTCTTTTTGATTTTATCCTCTCATCTAATTTACTGGTGGCTAATTCGGGGAATGAACCCACCTTTATTATCAAAAACCGTAGGGAGGTGCTAGACATCACCCTTCTCACTGAATCCCTGACTCTCTGAAGTCGTGGAGGGTGCTGGAGAAGCACTCATTCTCTGACCATAGGTATATCCAATTCACGCAAGACTTCGATATGTTCAACCCAGTCACTTTCCGGAACCCCCGGCGGACTGACTGGGTGAAATATAGAGCCCAGATGAGTAAGATCCTTAAACCCCCTCCAGCCCCAAACCACTCGGACTTCTGTTCGGAGGGGCTGGAGCGTTTTGTTGAGACTTTTACCGATGCTTGTAGCACGGATCTAGACAGGTCCTGCTCCCGTAGTAAGAGAGAGGGAAAGTCTGGGAAGAAGCCACCATGGTGGTGTAAGGAATTAGGCTGCCTCAAGAAGACCACGAGGCAGTCCTTCAATCTAGCCAAGAGCGCCGATACGGACGCATCGTGGCGTCTCACAATGGCGCAAAAGATACAGATACGTTGCAAAAATCAACTTTTTGATGACAACGGATCGAGAAATTTGTTATGGCATTCGACAGATAATAGTATAAAAGGGTTAAATCCAAAAAAATTATTCAAATCGGTTTAGTATCTTAAAAGTTACACGTGTTCAAAGTTGAACCTTTTTTGGGTTCCAAAAAATTATGAGTTTTTTAGAACAAATTCAGACTTTGAGGTAGATTTTTAGGTAAAATATGTAACCGACCGGCATGGTTATGGGCTCTATCGAAAGGGCCATCAAATCTCGTCANTTCTATCGAAAGGGCCATCAAATCTCGTCAAAACAAAGGTATAATGAAAGTATAATATTTTTTGCACGTGCAGACATACCTGTTTTACCGAGGTACTAATTTTCACCTATTTTTCAACTTTGATGGAATGTCAAAAATGGGATTTTGGTGGATTTTGTGTTTGGCGTATGAGGTTTTGTTCTTGAATATATATGTTCTTTATCGTATCCAAAAAAAATCGTCTGCCCGAATCTGCCTGTCTGGATTTCCAAGGCAAAAGATACTTTCAACTCAGCGTAAAAAACGGGCGGTTTCGAGCAAATTCTGCTACAAGCGCAGTACGAAATTGTATGGCGGGCATTCATTTTTTCCTTTATTGGCGGATTGTTTTTCAATTCCTGACTTTGTAAGGACACTTAATGACTGGAAATGAATGTATAATGATTAAATATTATTCATAAGTATTAAGTGATGTAAAATTAATTGATTACTTTGAACAAGAAGTGCATAAATGATTGAAAATTGGTCAAAAATGAATAAATTTGAATTATAAAAAAAAAAAAATTTTTTTTCTCTAAAATATATGTTTATTTTACTTTTAAAACATTAAATATGCACCATATTAGCATTTTCAGAGAAAAAGAGTAAAAAGGACATTTCGAATTTGGAAAAAAATTAAGAAAACTGCCGCAAAAAACATTAATTTTCGAATTTAAAATCTACTATTTATCACACCATATTGTATGACCACTTAATCGAAAGGTATTTAAATTACCTTTCATATAAAAGAAGAATTATAAAATATCTCAACTGTTTCAAGAGTTATGATTTTTGCAACCCAAAAGTATCTAAGGCGCCACTGTGCGTCTCTACAAAGCAAACTTGTCCCTATACAACAGGGAGCTAAGAAAGGCCAAAAGAAGGGCCTGGTCCGTCTTTTGCTCAGGAATCCAGGACTACTCTGAGGCGTCTAGACTGAGGAAGGTCCTCTCGACGGCGCCCTCCAACCCGGGCTTCGTCAAGCGTCCTGACGACAGCTGGACGACCTCCAGCGAGGAAACCCTCGGGGTTATGCTGGATGCTCACTTCCCTGCTAGCTCTTTTCAGAATAGCCCACCTAACCCCCCGACACGGCGGGGTCCGTCCGAAATGGCATACCTCCTAACTGATAGGAATATTAAATGGGCAATTAACAGCTTTAGCCCATATAAATCACCAGGGGTGGACGGCATCATACCTGCACAGCTCAGCTACGCAGCCGAGCTTTCCACCCCATCCCCAAGGCAGGCAAGCCATCGCATTGCAAGCCTAAGGATTACAGGCCGATAAGCCTCTCCTCGTTTCTACTCAAGACGCTGGAGAGACTCATCAGTCTGCATCTCAGAACTAATATTCCCCACTCATCCTTATCAGGGGCTCAACACGCGTATAGGAGGGGCAGATCGACAGAGACAGCACTCCATTCGCTTACCAACATCATAGAAAAATCGCTCCATGAAAAGGAGTTCACACTCGTTGCCCTCTTGGATATAGAGGGCGCCTTCAACAACATTCTCCCAGGTTCAATTACGATGGCACTGACTAAGCTGGGGATTGATCAACACTCGGTGGGTCTCATTGACCGGATCTTGCGCAGCAGAACGGTGGAGGCAACACTGGGGGGGTCAACCATCTCCAGACAAGTCAACAGAGGAACACCTCAGGGCGGAGTCCTCTCCCCTCTTCTATGGAATGTGGCGGTCAACGAACTGCTCCAGGGCATAGAAGAGGGCGGCTGCCGTGTTGTAGCCTACGCGGACGATGTTGCCTTGGCGTTCACGGGAAAATTCCCGCAAACCCTCTGTGACAGAATGAGCGAAAGTCTCCGGTTTCCGGCGGATTGGACGGCCAGGGCTTGGGAGTAAACCCTAGACAGAAAACTCGATTGGTCCCTTAATACGGACGAAAGGGCCAAAAAGGCCACAATCGCGCTCTATACCTGCCGTAAGGCTATCGGGCTAAAATGGGGTATGACCCCAAAAATAGTCCGTTGGATGTACACGGCTATCATTCGCCCGATACTCCTCTACGGCAATCTGGTGGCCAGCTATTAAGCGTTCCACTTGCCTGGGTAAGCTAAGAAAAATCCATCGCATGGCTGAGATCTGCATGACAGGCGGCCTGCGCACGACTCCGGAAGACGCCTTGGACGTTCTCCTGGACATCCTCCCAATTGAAATAATGGGAGAGATGACCGCGTCACTCTCGGCACTAAGACTGAAGGGCGCGGGTCTGTGGAGAAGATCGAGTTTCGGGCACCCTACCACACCCTTCCAGGTTTACATCCCCGATGGAAAGGAATGGAACCTTGGACCTCCTGGACCTCTAGGGTCCCTTCACATTTATACGGACGGCTCAAAATTGGACGGCCGGGTGGGAGGAGGTATATACTCCGAGCACCTGGGACTAAACGTTTCTTTTAGGCTACCCGACCACTGCAGCGTCTTTCAGGCGGAAGTTTACGCCATCAAAGAAGCTATTGATCAGCTCCCCCCAACCAGGGTCAGAGCTCCCTTATGCATATTCTCGGACAGTCAGGCTGCCCTGAAGTCACTTGAAGCCATCTTTTCAAACTCGAAGACCATTAACGCCTGCCGCAGATCTCTTCACGAGATGGCGGAGCAGTACGACCTCCACCTCATCTGGGTCCCTGGGCATAGGGACATCGAGGGCAACTGCGCTGCCGATGAGCTGGCCCGGCAGGGTACAACCTCCCCTCTTCAGCCGGAGAGGGAGTTAGTTGACATGCCCTTGGCCACTCGCAGACTTCTATGTAGGGAGTACTTCCACCTCATCGCGGATAGGAAATGGGAAAACCTAATCTCCGGCCGCCACGCAAAATTGATCTGGCCACGCCGATCAGCGAAACGCTCAAAGGAGCTATTGTCACTAAGCAGGGAAAGCTGCGTCCTTGCCGTTAGGGCTCTCACTGGTCACTGGCTACTTGAAACACATGCGTCCAGGCTGTCGGTACACCATAATGACTTCTGTAGAAGTTGCAGGGATGAGGAGGAGGATGAGACCGTTCTTCACCTCCTCTGCCACTGTCCGGCCCTAAGCAGACGAAGACTGCAGTACCTGGGCTTCTACACCTTTGGATCTCTCAGAGCTGAGCGAGACATCACCGAGGCAGATAACCCGATTCATTCAGGGATCGGGTTGGTCCTCTCTCACATAGGATTGGTCATCGGCCCATGAGAACCCGCTTCGGACGGGGGATCTAAGTCCACGCGGCATCACAAAGAGCCTTCTCAGGCTCAAGTGGATGGACCGGCTCTCTGAGCCGGCCATCACCGCCCTAACCTAATTAAACTACTTAAAGCCGAACCAAACAAGACAGAATTATCTTAGTCAAAAGAATAAATATTTCTAAACTCACTACTATACGATAAACACTAAAAGAAAATTTTGTGGAATTTAGGAAGAAAGAAAATTAAAGAAGATCTAGACTTGCTAAAAAAATTTAAAATGTTAATGAAAACTATTAAATAACCTAAGAGACACAACGAAATTATATAAATATTTATAACTAAAATATAATGCTACCTTAATATTAACTAATATTCAACGTGCACTCTACAATTAATTAGACATTACCTTTACTTTTCACTTTATATTTTGATCAATATTGTGGATGCTTATCCTACTCTTAGGCACGGCCAAATTAATACATCTTTTTATACACAGCCGAAATTATTAAAGGTTCCGATCTTAGGAAGAAGATTATATTATGCTGTTAGACTTAATTTATCTTATTAAAATTGTTGCCATCAAAATCATGGAGTAATTCTCTAGTTTGAACTCGGCAGATGATTCTGCAGTCGTAAAGGGTATCAAAAGGGATCACCCGAGTGAGACTCGAAGATGGTGATCATAGGTTGGGCGGGTCTCCGATGACGTAATAACACCTACGTCTCATTACCGAATTTCTCTTCACTTTTCCATCTCTAGCCTCTTTCAACCGTCTCTTTTGGAATTTGCTTACTTAATAAAATAACAAGTAAGAAAGCTACAGTCGTTCGTGAACGACTGTTATATACCCTGTACCAAAATATATCGCCGCTCGAATTAGCTCCCGATTATAAATAAAATCGGTAACCAGAGAACACCACGTGGAGGCCAATGCAATTGCAAAGGGGTCAAAAAGAGACCTACGAGTCGACTTGAGTTGATTAAATATTTTTAAAATAAGAGTTATCTAAAAATCTCTCATCCTTTTTACGCTTCTCCTTTGTCATGTCTTTGACAACGATAAAGAAAAGTCAGCTGATCGCGACATTTGCCTATTAGAGAAACGTAAACAAACTCGCTCTTTGCAAAACCACCACCATCTCATGCACTTGCGTGTGCAAGACAGAGACAGAGATAACCCCTCCTCTCTTTTTTGCGCACGGGAGTTAGTTTCTTGCGCTCATCGGTTTTGTTGTTGTTTTTTGGGATGCACCTGTTGCTAGCTGCCAAATAGATAGCACACTGATAAGTAAATAACTTTTGTGTTTTTCACCCGATCTTTACCAGATTTTCGGTATTGATACATGTTCTACATATGCATGCCTATGCACAAAAAGAAAGATCTATGGTAATATTTGTGGCTGCAAAATGTTTTTATTGATTTGGGGGGAGTGGGAGGGAAATTTTAAAATCTGAAACAAACTCGGAAATGCTTCCTTCTGCCTGTTACATACATTTGCACAAAATTAATATACCTTTGAACCTACGGCACATGGTATAATAAGCCAATGCCAGATAAGTCGACGAGCTAGAGCCGCAAAGTCTGATCTTGGACGAACAGTGCTTTACAAAAGTTGCACGTTACAGATGTATTAATTTGGCACTACATACTATACATACATTTGTATGTAATGAACACATTTGTGAGAACTTACTCTAAAATGGGATACGATAGTTATTACACAATTAAGTGCAATCTCCATTCAGTTCAGACTCGACTCAGATGGATAGTCAAGTCTTAAACCGCGCTTTTTAACTTAGTTGATGGAAAACGAAACCTTTCCGGCTATTATATAGAGAAATTTATGCATAAGTTTTCAACACATTTACATCTAGTTGGAGGTATATATTTTATTATTTTACAATTTTTATTTGAATTTTATGAAAATCGGAAGTGTGTATTATGTAGTTTACTAATTGGAACAAATTGAAACTTCGCTATTTCTCAACATATTTTAAAATACTCCCAGATATGTAAGTTTTTTTGTTTACTGCAATAAGAACTATTGGTACATGTAAAGGAAATGTTAAAGTTGAAATGTAAAGGAATGTAAGGATCAATAATAATGATTATATTTGAGTAATATTATAAAAATCAATGATACTTATTTGTTATAATCTTTTTATCTATGAGCTTACAATTGGATCCTTACAATTGAATTTCAAATTAAAAGAAAAACTAGCAGGAATTATATAAATCTTTTATACATTTAAAAAAATTCGATTTTAATAATTTCCCATTACATTAAAATTTTTCAATTTTTTTTTTTACATTCACAGTTTTGCATTTTCGCCTACATTTAAAGAGCTTTCCTATGGCAGATTTTGATAAAATTATAGAATAATTCAAAATGACCATGTCTCAAATTATATGAAAACATTTTGAAAGCTGGTTCCTCAAAAATGTAATTGTTCCTTTGGCAGCTATATCATAAAGTTGTCCGATCCGGCCTGTTCCGACTTATATAGTAGCGAGAGCATATAGAAGACTATCAGTAAAGTTTCATTTTGATAGCTTCAAAACGGAGGGACTTCTTTGAGTAAAAACGTACTCGGCTTTTAATGCTGATCAAGAATATTTATTCTTTATAGGGTCGGAAATGTCTCCTTCACTGACTTGCAAACTTCTGACTAAAATTATAATACCCTGCAAGGGTGTAAAAAACGAATCGAACGTATTTTTCATCCGGTACTAATATAGAGAATCCTTTAAATTAAAACTGAAGCTCTTTACATAAAGCTAAAATCGTCGTCCGATTGAAAAACTTAAAAAAAAAGGTTCAAAAAAATGCAGCAAGGAGTAGATATGCCAAGACACTCTCTTATTTCTTTGGAAGAGCTGAATTTTTGTGTCGCGGCATACTGAATTATGCATAGGCATGACCCATGACGTCAGCGTGGACCACTTCTTGATTCCTTTGGCTGAAAACCCACAACAACAGAAACGTAATTTATTTCAAGTGACTACCCAAGAAGTCACAGCACGTAAGAAAACATCAGGCGAGTGTGCTCGACTTTTAATTATTCAAAGATTATTATTTTTTCTAAGACCCTATCTTCAAGCCAATTACTCCGTTCGACATGAAAGATAAAGGACCGACCATATTCTGTAAAATGCAGAATACAACTTTGCTTATAGTAGCCTTCTTAGCTCCCGATGCTCTTTGAGTTATGTTTCTTGAGTGTGGAGTGATTTAAATGAATGATCGTTCAAAATGTAGACGCGAAAATGTCAGAGTAAAAAGTTTTGCAGTTTGTATTTTTGTAAGGGCGGGTATATAGAAACAAAAAATACACATTTGAGATGGGAGAATATTTATTCTCTTTGCTCTATGTGAAATCGAAGTTGTTTTCAAATAAACCGAGCCGTTTGCTTTAACCGCATCGTGTGTATTTCAGATAAATACTCGATTTTAGTATGTATTTTAAATATCACATTTATTATTTTTATACCCTTGCAGGGTATTATAATTTTAGTCAGAAGTTTGCAACGCAGTGAAGGAGACATCTCCGACCCTATAAAGTATATATATTCTTGATCAGCATCAACAGCCGAGTCGATCTAGCCATGTCCGTCTGTCCGTCTGTCCGTCTGTCCGTTTCTACGCAAACTAGTCCCTCAGTTTTAAAGCTATCTGGATGAAACTTTGCAGATATGCTCCTATATGCTCTCACTGCTATATATGTCGGAACGAGCCGGATCGGCCGACTATATCATACAGATATATATTAAAGATCGGTAAATTTTAATGAAAAAAATTATAACTTAGCCAATTTTTACAATATTTGAATAAAATTTGAGATATGGCAATTTTGTATTATTCTTGAATTTCGGTTTTAATTTGATCAAAATCGGACAACTATATCATATAGCTGTCATAGGACCGATCAGAAAATAATGATGAAAAAATCTAACTAAGCCAATTTTTCACATATTTTCATAAAATTCGAGACATAGACATGTTGTATTATTCCAGAATTTCGGTTTTAATTTTATTCAAATCGGACCACTATATCATATAGCAGCCATAGGAATATATATATAAATTCATTAAATTCGTTCGCAACATTTTTCGCTCGCAACATTTCTCGTTCGCAACATTTTTCTTTCGCAACATTTACCTTATGTCAGTACCCGAGAAAACGAAAAAGTCAGAAGATTTTTCTTCTTCTTCTTACTTACTGCAAGGGTATTTAAACTTCGGCATGCCGAAGTTAGCTTCCTTTCTTGTTTATTATTGAGAAATTGCCGCGTAATTAAAATTACGCGAAATTTTGATTAGATATAGCAGCTGAAGGCCTTAAGCTAGTTATATACATTTTTGCCATTAAGTGCGTACAAGTGAGGTTCTTAGTTTAATTTTATGATTATGATTGTTTGTATTTATATTGTGTGGTAAAGATTTGTATTTTTTAAGAATTTAATTGTTTTATGAATATTTTTAAATGAGGTAATTTAATTGTTTTATCTTTAATTGTTTTTTTCAGGAGTTTCGTTCTTTCTTGATGAAGTGCAGGACAGACGAGTAATATATGTTGTATTGTAATGTTGGCGTTGCAGGTTATGCAGATTGGTGGTGGAATTTTATTGAGTATGTAGCTGTGAGTTAGATTGGTGTGTCCTAGTCTTATTCTTGTGAATTTGATTGAGTCTGCTCGTGAGATGTTCTTTGTCGGGGTGCTGTCGTGGCTGATATTTTTATAGTGGATTGAGGAATTGTTTAGTATTGAATTCTTAAAGGTTTTAGTGTTTCGTTTGAGCTGTTCCAAGATGTCTGATGTGTTAAGGTTTTTTTGAGTAATCAGTGGGAAATTATGTGGGTTTTTTGCTGTTTCATCCGCGAATTCGTTTCCTGTGATCCCGCAGTGTCCAGGGACCCATATTATGAAAATTTTGTTGCTCTTGTTTTTGTTTAAAATATTTCTGATGGAAGTGATTTAATAGTTTTAGCTTTTTATATTTTCAATTTCTTGTATTGCTGAGAGGGAATCTGTGCAGATTGCAAATTTCCCTCGATGTTCGCTGGCGTAGTTGCATGCGGTCAGAATTGCTGATATTTCGGCTGTGTATATGGAGGAGTATTGTGGGATTATATGGTGGTTTATAATATTATTTTCCGTTGTTACGCTATATGAGACTCCGTTAGCTGATTTGGATCCATCAGTGTAGAGAAAACGTCTGTCTGCTAGTGTATTTTTATACCATGTACCGTAGGTAGAAAGGTATATTAATTTCGTGCAAATGTATGTAACAGGCAGAAGGAAGCATTTCCGACCCCATAAAGTATATATATTCTTGATCAGCATCAACAGCCAAGTCGATCTAGCCATGTCTGTCTGTCCGTCTGTGTAAACGCCTAGATCTCAGCAACTATAAGAGCTAGAGTCACCAAATTCGGTATGTAGGTCGGAATGTTTTGCACGCAGATCCCTCCCACTCCCCCGCAAATCAATAAAACGTTTTGCAGCCGCAAATATTACCATATATCTTTCCTTTTGTGCATAGACATGCATATGTAGAACATGTATCAATATCGAAAATCTGGTAAAGATCGGATGAAAAACACAAAAGTTATTTACTTATCAGTGTGTTATCTATTTGGCAGCACTTTCGAGATGCATGGATTCAGTGAAATGTGTCGGTAAGAGTTTATATTGGTTTTTTCCATGTTTGGTTTGGGTACAGGTATAACACTGCTTGAAAAGATTGAGCAGTCTTTTATGTAGGTTAGAGGATAAGTTTTTTAGCATAGGGTAGCTTATACGGTCTCGGCCCGAAGTTTTTCCTTTAAGTTGGTTCAGTGCAGCAATAAGTTCTGTAAAAGATATGTCCTTCTCGATGCTAAGCGCTGTAGGCGATGGAACGTGTGTGTTAGGAATTGGATTTGATTTCCTTTGTATGAAGGCTGTGTGGAAGTTGCTATCATGCGATGCGTTAGATCAATGGGTGCAGATGGTGTTGGCTATTTAATTTTTGTCTAGTATGCATTGTGTTATGTCGTTAGGGTTCGAAAGGCAGTGTATCTGGTGTCTGGGTTTCAGACCACAGAAACGGTTTATTTTTGTCCATATTTTTCCGATAGGTGAATTTGGGCTAATTTCGGCAGTAAAGCTTTCCATTGCAGATTTTTTCCTAATTTTGATTTCTCGTTTGAGTTTGGCGTTGGCCTTTTTGGAGGATAGTATGTTTTCCATGTTAGTATTTCTGTTTAGATTTTTCAAAGCTCTTTGTTTTTCATCTTTTAATTGTTGGAGGGTTCGGTCCCACCATGGAACGCTCCGCTGTCTTTTAGAATGGTGTGATTTTGGAATGGCTTCATTGGCCCATTGAATTATTATTCTTGTTATAAGTGCGACTTCTTTATTTATATTGGAGCTGGGAGGCTTTTCTGTAGACAGCTTATCCGCAATTTCCTGGAATAGGGGCCAGTTAGCTTTCTTAAGGTTAAATCTTAGTCTTTCGGTGGCTTTTCTCATATTGTGTTCTTTGAATAGATCTATGTGGATTGGGTAGTGGTCGCTGCCTGATAGAGAGCTATCTTCATACCAATTTGAGTTCAGGTTTAGAGGTGTTGATGCAATGGAAAGATCAATGTGTGTGAATGTCTGATGGGTGGTAAAGTGAGTTTCAGAGCCGTTGTTAAGTGTTACGAGTTAATATTGACTGATGAACTTGAATAATGTGGTTCCTCTTATGTTGTTGGTTTGCGAGCCCCAGCTCCTGTGCCAGGTATTAAAATATCCAGTTCTTAGTAGGAGTGGTTGTAAGTTGTCGTATATATTTCTGAGGTTTTGTATTGAAAAATGCTTGTTGGGTGGGATGTATGATGATGCTATGGTGAATTTAGATTTGGAATGAATTGTTACTGCTATTGTGTCAAAGTCAGAAGCGTTAATTTGAACATTTTGTTATTGTAATGAGTTGTGGATGAGGAGTGCGACTCCTCCAAATCTGTCTGTGGCGGTGTTCTCGTGATAGAGTGTAAAGTTGATTGGAATATGTATATTTTGAGTAGAGTGAAGATGTGTTTCTTGTATGGATATCATCTTAGGGCTGTGTTTTTTTTATGAGAATTTGCTATTTGCTGTAGTTGTTAATGTATCCGTTCATATTCCACTGTAATACTTTAGCAATTTTCAGATTTGTTTTTTGAGATTAATTTATTTTCTGTTGCTGTTTGAGTTTGTTGAGATTATTGGTTGTATAACTTTTTTCGTTTTTTGGATTAAATACTATCGGAATTGCTGTTATTAAAAGCCTTTGTTTTTGCTAGGTTTTTTGCTTTTGGTTGGATATTTTTAGTTGGTTTGAGGCTTGTTGCGAGGGTTTTGTTTTTATACCCTTGCAGGGTATTATAATTTTAGTCAGAAGTTTCAACGCAGTGAAGGAGACATCCCCGACCCTATAAATTATATATATTCTTGATCAGCATCAACAGCCGAGTAGATCTAGCCATGTCCGCCTGTCTGTCTGTCAGTCCGTCTGTCCGTCCGTTTACGCATCGGATCGGACGACTATATCATATAGCTATATCTTATAGATCGGTACATTTTAATGAAAAACAAGTAAGAAAGCTACAGTCGTTCGTGAACGACTGTTATAAACCATGTACCAAAATATATCGCCGCTTTTGCCTATTGCTACTTTTGCCTATTAGAGAAATGTAAACAAACTCGCTCTTTGCAAAACCACCACCATCTCATGCACTTGCGTGTGCAAGACAGAGACAGAGATAACCCCTCCTCTCTTTTTTGCGCACGGGAGTTAGTTTCTTGCGCTCATCAGTTTTGTTGTTGTTTTTGGGATGCACCTGTTGCTAGCTGCCAAATAGATAACACACTGATAAGTAAATAACTTTTGTGTTTTTCATCCGATCTTTACCAGATTTTCGGTATTGATACATGTTCTACATATGCATGCCTATGCACAAAAAGAAAGATATATGGTAATATTTGCGGCTGCAAAACGTTTTTATTGATTTGCGGGGGAGTGGGAGGGAAATTTTTAAATCTGAAACAAACTTGATCTGCGTGCAAAACATTCCGACCTACATACCGAATTTGGTGACTCTAGCTCTTATAGTT
>VNJV01003950.1:0-13489 GCA_008042635.1 Drosophila nikananu | reverse complement strand
TGGCGTTGATGTCCAACCGCGCTTAGATGGTTTTTCGGCTGCCGTTGCCGTTGAAAATTCCTTGGCAAAATTTTTGAGTTTTGCCAAATCCTTGGTCGTGTTAGCCGCTTTTTTTTATGCACGTTCGTCAGCCTTCTGCTTCAAAACTGTTAAAAGTTCGACTTTTTTCGAATTTTTCTTGAGCGACATGACTAAAAACATCGAAGAAAATTATAAAAACATTATTAAAATATATTTACTTATTTACCTCGCCCTATAATTCAAGGTTATTAATGTTATTACTATAAAAATCATTTATGTTGACATCAACGCCGATTTTTTACGATTTGTCAAAAAAAAATTGGGTGTCCAACACCCCCGACATTTCGGTGTCCACAACTGCCTCAAGCAGTCGTTTTAAAATCATATGAAAAAAAATTTTTTTGTGAAACTTTTGTCCAAACCCGGTGTGGAATCTTAAACATAACTAAATTTCACGTCAAAAAATCTATTGCACTGACCTTCTTAATTAACACACTTCACACGGTGACACTTTTAAAAACGTGCAATAAAACTTTTGAAATTTTTTTCAGCGTGAAAAAATGCATTTTTCCGGGACACAAAGCAGACGCGTCCGTTCCGTTTGGTATTTGGCACAAAACAATCGAGCTTCAATAGCGCACACATGACATTTGAAAGATCCGTCATATCTGTCCTGTGTCAAAAGTTACACAGGGGTGTCCACAACCCCCACAGTGTCCACGACTGCCACTTTTCCCCTATTATTTTCATTATTATCTGATTTGAAATCTATGAATTTGAATAAAAAAATTAAGTTAATAAGAAACTTTTATATTTTAATTGTGGGGGAAAAAATTTATTTTAAAAAATATCAAAAATATCAAATATACCTATAGATATTCTTTTGTGATATTTTAAATATTATCATCATTTTGTTTTGATAAAAAAAATATCATCGATACGATATTTTTTTAATATCACAACATCCTTAGTAGTAAGCTTCCCAATTTGTATTTTGAAAGTCTCTCGCTTGCATCCGAGATAATTGTGTTCACATAAACCTGGTTAAAGCCGGAGGTTCTGAGCTCCAAAGTTTTTCCAGATGTGTTCACGATATATCGGCTGGATCGGCGTATCAGACCTGGAGGTGGTGTCCTCATAGCAGTTGACTCTACTCTCACGTAGGAATTAATAACTTTCGAACCGTTTCCTACATTCCTTCTTTTTCGGAACTGCCTATTTATTGGAACCATCTTTCCGCTATCCAGATGGTTCCCAATCGACTTTCTGATAAGGATCATTTAGTAGGTCTAAGTGACTTGATTTTAATAACACAGGGGGGCTATTTGGTCCTTAAATAATTGCACTAATACACTCCTTACCTCTACACAGCTGAATTTTATTGCCAAATCAGGCGAATTCGGTGGTAACGGAATGAAATGTGACGGATTTTTGGCGAAATGGTGACGAATAAATTGCGACAAAAGTAGCGTTTTCGGTACCAGAACATATTTGACTTTTCGTAGGCCCAAATGGTGCCTCAAAATAGTTTTCGTAGATCCTTCTGATATTCCGATCATATCACTAAGATCTCTGAAAATCTGACATGGTGAAATCGCCAAAGGCCTTCCGCAAACCTCGTCAAAGTTTCCACAACAGAAATTTCATTCCGCAAAAAAAAAATTGATGGCACTTCTTTGCTCAATTAAATTCGTAAAATTGTAAAAATCGCCGAAGGCGCTGATCATTGTTCGGAAAACAATTATATATTTTTGATAATGATATTGACATGAAATTTGGCCCAGATGTCATTAACAGTTCTACCAACTCAAGAAAAAAGAACTAGCTCGAAATGTTAAGCCTGCTAGGTTTTATTTGAAAAGTCAGCTTACTTTTTGAACACACCTCGTATATATATCTCTCTATTATCAGTATTAAGAATGCCACTTATATTCACGCCAAATCTAAACACAAAAGACATTAACAAATTCCTAAAACCACAACTTAATCAACAATCACAAAGTCTACTCATCAAGTGCAATACCTGGTACCAAAACATCAATACCAACGACTCACATACATCGATCTACTCAAGCATAAGCAACAAACATCAAAATAATAACCAAATTTCTTAAAGAGTCTCAATTATACCATAATATATAAACACGCACCTACAAATTGTATCGCCATAAAAATTTTAAAATAATATTATAAATTACCATGTATGTATATAGTCGATGGCCCTGAGAGCCATCTCTCTATTATATAAAAAAGTTTTCTGCCGTGCCTAAAACTTATAAATTGACAGATCGAGAAAATCCTACCGTTTTTAATCTTTTTTATACTTTTTTCTTGATAGCTTGAGAAAAGCCTAATGTTTTTTATCTTTTTTATAATACAGCTTAAGAAAAGCATACAGTTTTTGATCATTTTTATACTTCTAATTGGCTGGGCGGGAACATGCAACATACAACACACTACATACAACATACAAGAAGGAAGAAGAAGGAGGAGAAGAAGAAGACGCGTAAGGTAGAAAGAAAGAGGGGTGGCGAGCGAGGGGAGCGAGTGTCCCGAAGCGAAACGGAGGGCGCCTAGTATAAATATATATAAATAATTATACTCTCATTAACAATAAATTTTCAAATTAATAGAAAACAATTTAATATTAATTGTATACCTCTTTATATGAATACTAAACAACACATATGCCAATAATAAAAAAAAGAATATAACATTACGAGTATAGCTGGGTATGCCATGAAGAAAACCTATTGCTAAATATTCAAAGAAAGCAACCCGAAAATATTTTTATGTGATATTTTCTAAAAAAATGTGTTTTTATAATAGGTTTAGCATGTTCTAAGAATATCCTTTTGAGTTCTCACCTAAACATACAGTAAAAATTGAATTATGTGACAAAAAATGTAACATGATAAAAGCAAAAATGAAAAAGTTTTCAGAAATGATTACTGTTCAGTTTCTTGTTATGTGTAAGTACTGAAATTAAATATAAATAGTTATGTATATTTTTGTTTAACTTTAACATGTTATATGTATATATATATCATATATATATAGATATATATAATAAATATATACATATATATATATATATATATATATATATATATAGTGTATAAAGTTTCCTATAGATGTAAAAATGTATAACCCACAAAAACAAGATGGCTTTGTTGGTGTGAAATACAAAGTTTTCTCGGTTAGTGAGTCTTCCGGATTTGACGACGTAAAATCGTCGGTCCATTGAAAGTCGATATAACCGGATTTTACTGTATAAGTATATATTGAATATATATATATTTATATATTTATACATATATGTATATACATATACATATAATCATACATATTATACACATATATATATATATAAATATATATATGTATATATATACGTATATATATATAATTATATATATATATATATATAATTGCTTGTAAATATATTTATTTAAAAAGCATTTCCTATACAATAAATGTATTTATATATAATGTTTAGATACATGCAATTCAATTAATGTTGCCAATGTGGCCGAGATATATAGCGCTTAGTTAGTCTGAAGTAAACTACTCCGAAGGTAGGGAGCTATTATTTACTACATAACTAACTTAAACATTGAATTAGAAAAAGCTAAATTTATATTTTAAAAGTATCCAAATTACACTCATTAAAATAAAATATAATTTAAAGAAAGATATGGTAATAAAAATAACTTTAGCACTTATTCATATGAATTTTTAGTTTCTAGTTTCAAATACCGTCGTAATGGCTTATTCATGGGATAATCGTGTAGATTTCGTTGTTCGGTATATGTATGGTAAGTATAATACAAAGGAATGGTAAAACCATCCAAATGGAAATATATTAAACATATTAAAATCATATTAAAATGGTAAAAAATGTTTTTTTTAATTAGTAATTATTTTTAATTTATTCTACATTTTCTTATTAGAATTATTTAACCTTAACAAAATTAATTACATTTGTTGCTAAAATGTATTAGTTGTTTACAACTAGAGGCATGAAAAGCCTTCAGAATTGAAAGAAATCACACAATTTTTCAATTATCTTTTTCTAACCTGAGGGTTAAACTACCAAAACTACAACAAAGTTGTTTTTTGTTTTTTCATCTTCTATGAGACATGGCTATTTCTTTTTTTATGAATCGACTTTTAAATGCGAAAAATGCTGTGACAACTTTATGGTTGGTCTATTATTTTTTCGTAAATGGTTCGATTTTCAATGATCCACTTGCAAACAGCAAGGGTATACAACTTTCGTATTCCGAGTTGACTTCCGTTTTTTTTTTTTTTAATTATTTCGGTCGAAATCGAATTTAATTTTGTTAAAATCAGACTACTGTATTATATAGCTGCTATGAAACAGATCGGGAAATTATTAGAAAAAATTATAACTTCATTAATTATCCAAATATGTATGTATTTTCATCTACTCTACGATTTATAATTATTATTTCAAATTTCCCAATTTCGGTTATTATTATTATTTTATTACTAGCGGTCTCCACCCTATTTAAAATTTTAAACTCTGTTGATGTTTGTCCGGGAAGCATTTTAGCTGGCCTGGTTAACTTTTTTCTGCCTTAAAGTCAATAAATTATTTATAAGGTATTAACAGACAACAGTTGATCAGGGAATAACTGAAAGCGTCTGACGAAAATCCCCTGACAACTGAATCATGGTCTCACCAAAAATATTTTGGTTGTCACGAAGATATTTCAATGTTCTTTGCAGCGCCTTTAGAGGGCCATTGTGCATTCATCCCAAACAATTAATTTGCATACCTTATATCTTGGCCATTGTGCTATTTTTGGCGATCATGCAAAGTGGTGTTTCTCAAAATTTATTTTTGAATTTTTAAGAAAGAGATATGCGATTTGTTTTTTAAAGTCTGACTTGCAGTACTCAACTTTTAAATTGTACTGCACTTTTAAAAAAGAGACAATAGGAAAAGCTTTTTCAGAAAAGGTTTCTCTCTTCCAAGTTAACGGACTCTTTGTGCCTTCTCCGTTTCGTTTCGTTTCGTTTTAGAAAAATTCAGACTTTGTGATCGATTTTTAGGTATAATATTTAACTGACCGGCATGGTTATGGTCTCAATCGAAAGGGTCATTAAATCTCGGTAAAACCCAGGTAGAATAAAATTATAATATTTTTTGCACGTGCAGGCATACCTGTTTTACCGAAGTACTAATTTATCACCTATTTTTCAACTTTGATGGAAAAAAAAGAACTTACTCCGACTTATGGGTTTGGCGTATGAGGTGTTGTTCCTGAATATGTTCTTTATCATATTCAAAAAAGATCGGGTCCCCCGACGCGTCGCGACGTCCCACCCCGAATTTCCAAAGCAAAAGATACTTTCAACTCAGCGTAAAAAACGCGCGGTTCCGAACAAATTCTGTACATAAATTTGTTCCTGTATTGGCGGCTTGTTTTTCAATTCCTGACTTTGTAAGGACGTTAAATGACTCGAAATGAATGTATAATTTTTAAATATTCTTCAAAAATAATAAATGATGTAAAATTGAATGATTATTTTGAACAAAAAGTG
The DNA here is from genome assembly GCA_008042635.1 of Drosophila nikananu. Lineage (NCBI taxonomy): Eukaryota > Metazoa > Arthropoda > Insecta > Diptera > Drosophilidae > Drosophila > Drosophila nikananu. Next base: position 7,894 of record VNJV01003950.1, on the reverse strand, counting down.
CATAAATGATTGAAAATTGGTCAAAAATAAAAAAATTTGATTATAATTTTTTTCTTAAAAATGTATTTAATTTTTGTTTTTAAAACATTAAATATGCACCATATTAGCATTTTCAGAGAAAACAAACAAAAAGTATATTTCGAAATTGGATAAAATTAAGAAAACTGGCTTAAAAATTATTAATTTTCGAGTATAAAATATAAAAAACTACCTTTCATTAAAAAAAAAAAAATTATGAAAATATCTCAACTGATCCACGAATTATAATTTGCTACCCAAAAGTATCTAAACTGCCACTGTGGGACGGTGGACGATGTAGGAAGGAGCATCGGTCTGCGTTACTGCTGTGAGGCCTGTCGCGAGGTTGAGGAGAAATTATGTCTTTTATGCGGCAAACCAAGGGCGGTTTTAAGCATCTGCAGCATCTAGGCGGATCTCAACAACCAGCGGCGGACTCCCAACAGCAGCCTCTCTCGACACAGCTCTCGACCTTAGAATAAAGTGAAAAAGTTCTAAGATCGAGTGGTAAAAAAGATAAGGTATCCGAATGTGATATCCAGCTCAGGGTATCAGGCCCGGACTACCGGCCGATATTGGTAATGCAGATAAGCAGTCTTCATCGCCGAAAGCCCTCATAGCTATACCACCCACGAATCATATATGCCATATATGCCTTTATTAAAGGTAAAACTAGAGCCGAAAAAATAAAAATAAAGGTGGAAAAATTCATATTTTTATTATCATATGCAAGGGATATTCCATCTTTCAAAATAAATGTCTTCCCAGGCCCGACCAGACCACTGCGCCCTCTACGACATCCGTTTCAAAAAACTAATTACATGCCTTTCTATCTCCTATCAGAACGTCTTACGTAGTAAGCTTCCCAATTTGTATTCTGAAAGTCTCTCGCTTGCATCCTAGGTTATTGTGTTCACATAAACCTGGTTAAAGCCGGAGATTCGGAGCTCTGAAGTTTTTCCAGATGTGTGCACGATATATTGGCTGGATCGGCCTATCAGACCTGGAGGTGGTGTCCTCATAGCAGTTGACTCTGCTCTCGCGTCGGAAATAATAACTTTTGAGGAGTGCAATAATGTTGTTGTGTAGCTATCAGTTATTGGTAGCTCCATTTTCATTACCTGTTCCTACATTTCTTCATTGTCGGAACTTTCTATTTATTAAAACCATTTTTCCGCTATCCAGATGGTTTCCAATCGACTTTCTGATAAGGATCATTTAGTAGGTCTAAGTGACTTGATTTTAATATGCCAGGGGATATTTGGTCCTTAAATAATTGCACTAATACACTCCTTACCTCCACACGGCTGGATTTTATTGCTTGCTTGCTCTACACTTCGCTGTGTGGCGCCCTAGACGCTTCCCGAAGATCCCTATCATCCTACTTTCGATGTGACTCTCGACATTGGGACTGACTTACAGAATATATCTGACTGTTCAGCCAAAAAAGTCCTTTGTTTTCCCAGATTTTAATTGGTCCGATTTATAGATGTGCAGCGGTTGATATTTTTTACAGTGCGATGAATTCTTTTTTTACTGAATTTGTTCCGTTATACTATCCGTCAACATCGAAAAAGCCTCCTTGGTTTACCAAAGAGTTAAGTCATCTTAAAAATAAAAAATCTAGGCTGTATACTAAATATAAATATTCCGGCTTTAACTCTGCCCTATTCCTTTATTTATCGGCTCGGTCAAGATTTACCGTGTTAAGCGCGCAGTGTTACAAGAATTATTTGACTCGTTTTAGGGTCCAGATTTCTCAGGACCCAAAACAGTTTTATAATTTTGTTAACACTAAACGTAAGCCAATTACGCATCCTTCCTCGCTTTCGTTTGAAAATACAACCGTAAGAAACGATCGCGCTATTGCCGATCTGTTTGCGCAGTTTTTTCAAACCACTTACTCAACTTTCACTCTAATCAGACTTATTCCTACATTATGCCCAAATCGAATTTAATTTTCAGTCCTACTTTAGACGAAAGCTCTATTCTTTTAGATCTCCAACGTGTTAAGCCCGTTTATTCGCCAGGTCCCGAAGCCAGGTATTGTGCCGACGCCCTGTGCAATCCTCTTCTGAAATTGTTTACCTTGTCTTTAGAAACCTCCCACTTTCCCCTTATTTGGAAGGAATCATTTGTTATTCCTCTCCACAAAAAAGGTAGCAAATCGGATGCCAGAAACTATAGAGGAATCTCTAAGTTGTCGGCCATTCCAAAACTTTTCGTGAAAATAACGCCTCATTTCCAGCACCTATGCAGATCGATTATTTCTCCATGTCAGCATGGATTTTTAAAGCAAAGATCAACGACAACCAATCTTTTGGAGATCACTTCCTTCATAGTTAAGGGCTTCCATAAAAACCTTCAGACAGACGTAATCTATACTGATTTCAGTAAAGCATTTGACTCTAGGTTAACCATTCTCTCCTTGTTCGGAAACTCGATCTAATCGGATTTCCGGTTGATCTTCTTAGTTGGGTCTCAAGTTATCTGAATGACAGAACGCAAATAGTCCTCTTTAACAATACCTTATCTATTGTTCTCAGGGATACTTCTGGCGTCCCTCAAGGGAGCCATTTGTGCCCCATGTTATTTACATTATTTTTTAACGACCTGCCCAAAGTTCTGACTAATTCCAGTGTACCTATGTAGGCGGAATAAGTCAAACTTTGCGTTCAATACAAGGACGCTTCCTGCCAGTTTGATTTACAGACAGATCTTAATAATTTTCAAACATGGTGAGGCATAAACGTATTAAACCTAAACGGCTCTAAATTCAAGCTAATAACATTCTCTTGTGTTGCTCTCAAGCTTTCGACTTGCACGCTGAACAGCTGCTCTTTGGAAAGAATTAATTTAGTTGATGATTTGGGTGTCCGTCAGGATCCTAAACTTCACTTTATTGATCATATTTCGTGTATGGTGAATAAAGCCAGAGGTGTGCTTTGTTTCATTTAAAGGTGGTCGAAGAAATTCAATGACCCCTATGTTACAAAATTTCTATATATTTCTTTAGTTCGTCCTATCGTAGAATATGGATCTTGCTTTTGGAGCTCTCAGTATGGAATCCACAGTAAACGCATTGTCAGTTCAGAAGAACTTTTTACTTTTCGCTTTACGCGGTTTGAACTGGGATTCAAACCAGAGGTTACCCTCGCCCTCTAGTAGATTCCTCCTAATTAGCTTTCTTTCCTTAGCTAACCGTAGAACCATGCCTTCATTTTTAACCACAACCACAGTGACGTGAAAAGTGCTGACTTGTTGGGTCAGCTTAATTTTCACGTACCGAGTAGAAATACTAGATCCTATATTCCCTTAGTATTGCGCCACTGTAGAACGGCTTTTGAATTGAATTAACCCTTAGAGTCTGATGTGCAAATTATAACGATTTGTAAATAATAACTTCAATTGTAGATAGTCTTCCCTAACTAAAAACTTTAATACTAACCCACTTACTGCGCATCGAGGTAAACAATATGACAGCACGCCAGTAGTCACTTCTTCGTATTCCTTTTCTATACTTTCATTTGTCGCTCCAGATGGGCCACTTAAATGTACTGATCGTAGTGCATCAAAGTCCAGGATGATTGACACTTCTTCGCCTACTATTGTATGAAAATTTAAAAATTGTAATGTACGTAGTTAGGTTAGGTTAGGTTAGGGCGGTGATGGCCGGCTCAAGAGCCGATCCATCCACTTGAGCCTAAGAAGGCTCCTTGTGATGCCGCGTGGACTTAGATCCCCCGTCCGAAGCAGGTTCTCATGGGCCGATGACCAATCCTATGTGAGAGAGGACCAACCCGATCCCTGGATGAATCGGGTTATCTGCCTCGGTGATGTCTCGCTCAGCTCTGCGAGATCTAAAAGGGTGGGGAAGCCCAGGTACTGCAGTCTCCGTCTGCTTAGGGCTGGACAGTGGCAGAGGAGGTGAAGAACAGTCTCCTCCTCCTCCTCATCCCTGCAACTTCTACAGAAGTCATTATAGTGTACCGACAGCCTGGACTGTACGTAGTTGGAAAGGGTTTTAACTAGCTGGTCTTTAAATAGTGGGTGGTAATTACTACTAAAGAGGACCTTGTACTTCCTTCGCTAGGGATGCGCACTCTTGCTAGGCTCGATTCTACCTCGCCGTAGGTCGGGGTTTTTTTTAGCTTAGGATAGTACGAAACGCTACTACATTTATTAAGTGCGTCTTATTCACAACAATAAATCGAAGCTGGGCTATTACTTAATTAAAATAATGATGAATTATATATTGATGTTACGGATGCACGCCGACTCATGTGAAGACAAGCTAAGGATTCTGATAGTTATTGGGAATTGTTGATGTTAATAATTCCTTAAGTCTTTACCCGCCCTACCATGACAATGCTACTTAAAATATCTACATTGTCCCTTGGCCAAAGTTAAAATAACTCTACCATATATCTAAGAAAGTTCTCGACAGAAGTACTCGACAAACCATTAAAACTATTTATTCACATTCTAACCAATCTTAACCTAGAATCTGACTCCCCTAATAGTTCTCTAAATCTTCATTTTTAAGTTTATATTTAGTATCAAGTAAGTAGTTATAAGTATCGGATATTAATAAGAAACTAGAGTTAAATGATTTTTTAATAAAGGCAGATATTACTTTTAATTCGAACGTTAGAGCGGCATCTTTAGAAATATATAATAGGTATTGTTGTTGTTGTTTTTGCTTTACTCATGACCTTAAGATATCCATTCCATGATGCGCGTAAAGTTGGGCCCAAATTCACTTTGACATTGTAGAGCTGTTGGTCAAATTTTTAAAAGATCCTAATATAAACTCCTACTCGAATTCCAAACTCCAGTCGATCTGCTAGTATTTAGCTCATTAATAATCAGAAATATGAACGAAAATCAATAATTAAAACAAAACAATAAAAACACAAAACTGCAAAACTGTGTGGGCGGTAGGGCCAGAGAAAAGGCACTTATCGAGGCCTAGGCCTCCTTCACGCCTTCGAGGTCGGATCCCTATGAAAACTGGGTTAGAATTGGGATTCACTATATGGCACTTCTTTACCTTTCCAATTCCACAAAATCACACACGAAATTATTGCACTCTTGTCTTCGGGAAATTATATGTATATAATAATTTAAATTTCCACGAGACTTTGAAATAAATTTGAGCAGCGACAAAAAAATACATGCGTTTGCCAAGAGTTTTTATCAGCGAATGCATTAAGTTCTGGGAAGCTGTATGCAGGTGGCCACTGCTATGAGCTTTTCTTCCCATAACTGTACAATCGTACGATCGTGTTTTATCCCTATTGGTCAAAGAAATTTCTCTCACTGTTTTAGCTAAAGCAAGCTACTATGATTTTAGTGCGAGGGTAGGTTGAGAGTTTTTTGCAGTGTAGACCTTATCTGAAGAAACTTCCTGTTTTCTGCCTTGTATATCCTTTAAATGGAATACCCCTAATTTCTTTCCTGTTTCATCCTCTAATTCATAGTAGTACGAGCTACGCTTCTTATAAACTCTAGCCGGAATAAATACTGGAGCCAATTTACTGCTAAATTTCTTTATGGCATTACTTTGAGTAAAATTTCTAGCGTAAACACAGTCGCCGTTTTTAAATTCGATCTGCCGAGTACGTAGATTGTATCTATTCGCGTTTTCATCATGACTTTTGTTTAGGTTCAGTTTAGCTTGTCTTCTCTGCTTGGATAGTCGAGTATCGTCAGCTAACAGATTCAGACTACGCAAGAGGTTATAGTTCTTGCCGTTAAGAATCATATTTTGACCAAAAGTCAGGAAGTAAGGTGACGAACCTGTGCTTTGGTGTAATGATGCTCTTAAAGATCCGCAAATTTGTATGATCTTTCCCTATATATGCTCTTACAGCGGCTAATACCGATCTATTAAGTCCTTCACTCGCATTAGCCTGTGGAGAATATATGGCTGTAAGTTTTTGCTGTATGCCAAAACTAGTAAGAAAAGCTTGAAAGTAGCTTGACTTAAACTGACTGCCGTTATCAGAAAGTATTACTTCTGGAACGCCAAATGTATAGAATATAGCCCCCTTTAAGTAATCGCAGATTTTAGGAGCGGTGAACTTCTTAAGTGGACACAAGAAATGAAATCGAGTGTTATGATCAACGACAATGAGCAAACCTATGTGACCTTTTTTTGTGCGAGGGTATGGGCCTAAGAGGTCTATATATAATTTTTGAAATGGCCTGTCTGATGTTAAAGGCTTTCCCATCGGTGGTTTTAGAACTGTGTTTGGACTTTTCGTGGTGGTCGCACCAAACGACAAAATTAGATATATAGTTACGTCTTTGCGTCACCATACAAGGCCAAAATAAATATCTTTTTAATTTCTCTACTGTTTTACTCATGCCACAATGAGACAAACTAGGTGCATCATGAGCTGGAAACAATATATCGGGTACTAAATCTGAAGGTGTCCAGAGTTTCCAAGGATTTCCTTACTCAATATCATCCCTTACAAAGGTAGTTCTTTTGTAAATATATATCCATCCCTGATTTGTAGATCTGGATATTTAGACTGACTCTTAGATATTTTCTCAATTAAGTCGAAGAATTCCGTGGATTGGAAATGTGGAGAATCTAAGTCAACTATGGGTCCACTTTGACAAAATTCATCAATGGCTGGATCGTTCTGTCTAGATAAAGTGTCTGCGACGACGCACAGTTGACGGAAAGATACTTTTGCCTTGCAAAAACTCCTGAACCAGTTGAGATATTTTCATTATTTTTTATGTATATGAAAGCTAATTTTAGTACCTTTCGATTGAGTGGTCAAACTATATGGTGTGAAAAATAGTAGATTTTACACTCGAAAATTAATGTTTTTTGAGGATATTTTCTAAATTTTTATTCAATTCCGAAATTTACTTTTCGTTTGTTTTCTTTGAAAGTGCAAAGATGGTGCATATTTAATGTTTTAAAAACAAAATAAATATATATTTCAAAGAGAAAAAAAATGTATTTTTATGATTCAAATTTGTTCCTTTTTGACAAATTTTCAATCATTTATGCACTTTTTGTTAAAAATAATCAATTCAACTCCCGCAAAGAGCGGACGTGGTCTAGCGTGAGCTCCGGGAATAAAATTTAAAGTAGTGGATGAAATAGTGAAAACTTAACGAATATTACTGGAGTAGTCCAAAAAGTGCGAAAAGACGCTAACAAAATATAAAAACTAAGAAAATATAATCATAACTAGTGTTATGATTAACACAAGTGCTTATTTAATTTAAACAAATAAGTGCCACGCATAATAAGCTCGAAAAAATGAGCAGAGATCAAAAGAATGAGCGTAGAAGCTCAGTAAACCAAAGAAACGCGTGTTACTCTTATTTCTCAACTCGCGATATCGATGAAAATAAGAAGTCGACAAAGAGCAAGACGGCTCTGCTGACCGTGGACAACAAGAGAGCCAGCTCTTGCTCACCCTCTCTGCTCACCCCAACTCCTGCATCATGGAGTTACCAATGTCAAACCCCACCACCGCCGGCTTCGATGGAAGAAGCTCCAACAACTAGCAGTGCTCCAATTTCTGCAGTCGCAGCAAAAGTACCACCAACAATTAAACCAACTACCAATATTACGAATTCGGTGCCAACGGCTGCACAGCCAAATGCAATGGCAACAAAAACCGTAAGTTTCGATAAACAACAAGCGGTCCCGGCTATACAGACCGGTATGGATCGCTACATCCAGATTAAGCGTAAGCTTAGTCCACTCAACACGGTTGGCAATAAACCTAAGATCAACCGTACTACCGATGGCAACGAACAAATTAGGAGTTGCAACGAAAACCGATTCTCTATCTTAGCAGAGGAAGAGCACAACCAAGCTGAGCAGGGGCAGGAGACC
>VNJV01003949.1:0-18925 GCA_008042635.1 Drosophila nikananu | reverse complement strand
GTCAGGAGGGGAGAGAAAAAGCCAGAGAATTCATTCGTTTCAGCTAGGAGGTGAGTTTGATTATAGATTTGGAGTAAAGTTTTCTAGTAATCAGTGGGAGTTGGAAATATGGCCAGATTTGAAGAAGTAACTTATAACAAGGATCTTCTTGAAAAATAGGAAAAGTAGAAATAACATTTTCAGCTCTTCTCCTTGTATAATAAAGGTGTTCAGAATAATAAATTATTATTACAACTATTTTTTTAAGGTACGCTCGAGTTCCCCTAAACATAATGGCCGCTTTAGCCACTGTCTATGTGATCGTGCTCTCCTCGGAAAGGTATTTCTACTACTGGGTACAGACCACCATCGAGCGCACCGATATGCATGTGTCGGAGATCAAGTTTCCAGCCGTGACCATTATCCCGATGAACTTAACTAGCATGAATCGGTCGGAGAGTTCAGTGCGGTACGAAAGGGCCTACAATCTGGTGCAATCCGTGATTTGGCAGACTCCAGTGGCAGCTCGCTTGAAGGAGGAGAACTTTAACGAGTTCTCCGATATCGATGACTTTAGCCTGACGTCGTGGGCCAACACCACCTGGCAGCTAAATTGCCAGCACTTCTTCAACGAGTGCCAGTGGCGTAGGCAGACGGTGAACTGTTGTGACATCTTTCGACCGGAGAAGACCTTCAGTGGAGTTGCTTTTGTATTCAACACCAATTTGTCCGCGGATAAGGATCCCACCTGGCCGTGGTCGGTGGCTGCTTCAGGGTCCCAGAGTGGACTTAATGTGAAGATCAGGCGGAAGCAAAGTCTGTATACTGTCAATACGTTGGGGGTGAGGTTACTTACTTATATAAATATTTGTAATCGTTTGTTTATATTTTTTTTCTATATTTGATATTTCCATTGCACTTTGCAGGTCATTGTCCACGAACCCGATCAGTATCTGGGCATGAGCATTGATTACTCCTCGGAAGATCGCATAGTGGTGCCAGTGGAGCCCCTAAGTTTTACAGCCGAAGAAGATGTCCGAGCCCGTCCCGTTTCCATGCGACGTTGTTACTTTAAGGTAGAAATACTTTTAATACTTTTAGTTACATTTATAATAGTTCAATTAACAAAATTCCCCTTTAGTCTGAAATCGCGGAAAAAGCATCCCGTTCAACGTGCATTTACAAGTGTCATTACCACTACATACTGAGCAAATGCAACTGCACATTTAATTTTCCAGTGCACGCCAGATCGAGCAAGGAAAATATCACCGAAGCCATCAATCCAGCAGGCATTAGGCTTTGTGGTGTTCAGGATTTATACTGCTTCAACAAGCACAAATGTTAAGCATCTAATACCATAAATACCTAAAATATTTGGTAATTAAACATTATTCTCCTTTTAGTAACCCTTTTCTCCATGAGCAACATCATCGAGGAGTCGCGGGATAACAAGTTCACCACCGTTGACTGCGGCTGCTTTCCCCAGTGCGATCACACCCAGTACCACACCTCCACGTACACGGAGAAGCTGAGCACCTTCACCAGCCATGCCTCGGAGATCGAGATAGATGTGTACTTTCAGGAGGAGACCATCTTCTCCTACCGCTCCATGCTGCGCTTCACCCTCATCGATCTGATGGGTAAGAGTCTAGACTCTCCCACTTAGTTTCTGATTTGAATCGTTTCATTTTACGTTTATGGTGCAGTTTCCTATGGAGGAATAGCTGGCCTGATCATGGGCATCTCACTGCTGGGCGGAGTGAATGCCTTCCTGGACCGCTTTGCCTGCTGTCGTCTTCCAAAGGGCTCCTAGGTGGTGGCTATTTTATCCCATCTGGAGGCAGCTGCTTTCCCACGTTTTACCTGTGCCAACCTGTAATCGAATCACACACCTTTTCCTTGCCTGGTTCTTGGGATACACACAAATAAATAAATAAATCGTCACACAACAGAAAACAAAGGGAATCGCAGCTACCTGCACAGCAGTGGAAAATTTTCTAAGAACATTCGGAGTGAGTGCTTGTTCTTATTTAGAATAAATAAGGTTTGTTCACTTGCACCCACACAAATATATGGAAAGCTTGGAAAATATAATAAATATATTGAAATTCCAAGAAATATAATATATGTTTTGATTTTTATAAGCTGTAATTAAACAATACCCAAATGTTCTGAGTTGGCTAAACATTTTTAATACTTCTATTAATTAGACAAAAAATAAAAGGAAGAAAGCTGATTAACAAATGACAATTTGCCAGAGATTAAAGGGGAGGTAGCCGTATCAGCGGGCCGGAGCCAGCTGCTTAGGTTATCAGATGGCATCAACACGTCCATTGTTGTCCACTTTTGTCCCATCACAAGAGCATTAACAAAGGAGGAGAGAGCATAATCTATCGGCATATATTTCGGGCACTTCCCTTGGAGTCCGCGCAGGTACCAAGTCCACCATCTGAGCTCGGGAATCAGACCCCGAGCGAGGGGTATAAATAGCGGCTGTCTGAGCTACGACAGACACAGTCTTCGCTCGATCGTTGGACCAGCTGAACTGAAAGGAATCCCAGAAACATGAAGATCTTCGTTGCCATCTGTGTGCTGATTAGCCTTGGCCTGGTGAGTGATCCCCGAACCGACCTAGAAAATGTTTCTCATCAGAAACCTTTGCCCCTCTGCTGATTAATTCAAATCTAACTAATGCCTTTCCCTTTAATCGCAGGCCTCGGCTGAGGAATACCGCTTGAGGAATCGCAGCGACTGGCTTACCTACCGCGATGAGTGCGTCAAGGAACTGGCCGTCCCAGCTGATCTCGTGGCGAAGTACCAGAAGTGGGAGTACCCCGCCGATGCCACCACCCAGTGCTACATGAAGTGCGTGTTCACCAAGTGGGAGCTCTTTGACAAGACCACCGGCTTCAATGTGGAGAACGTCCACCAGCAGCTGGTGGGCCATGGCGCCGACCACAACGAGGCCTTCCATGGCACCCTGGCCGCCTGTGTGGACAAGAACGAGCAGGGTTCCAATGCCTGCGAGTGGGCCTGGCGTGGAGCCACCTGCCTGCTGCGTGAGAACCTGGTCCTGATCCAGAAGAGCCTGGCCCCCAAGGCTTGAGGAGGGACTTCAACTGATATATAAGCATTAATTAAGTTAATAAACTCTTTTGTTTTCGTGATTAAAACTTTTGCTTCTGTTAATTCTAGGGAGCTTAAGGGGAATTTTCCTTAAAGAATAATATAATATTCTTTGTAGGACTTTAAATATTTAAAATATTTCAATTTCATTCTCATATATGAGTATTCCTACAAATTGGTATATTTTTTTACGAATATTTAAAAGTATGATCTATATATTTTTGCTGCATAAAGAATGTCTTATCAGCGTTCCAGCCGGACCTGGGACTTTGTTTATCAGAAGGCATCAACACATCCATTGTTGTCCACTTGGGCACAACACAAAACATCATTTCTAAGTGGTATCGAGACAAGTAACCAAGTGCCCCATCCGCTGGTATATATATCTTGGCTCTATCTTTGGAACAGCCAGTCAACGCCGGGAATCCCAAAAAAATGAATACCTTTCTTGGCATCTGCGTGCTTATAAGTCTAAGCCTGGTAAGTGTGTGATGCTGGTAAATAATTTAAGCCTCTTTTTTTCTTTCTTCTCCATGGATCCCAGGTCCATGCTGACTACAGGCGGCGGAATCGCCATGATGTGCTCACCTACCGAGAGCAGTGCGTCAAGGAGCTGGACCTGCCCGCCGATCTCGTGGAGAAGTTCCAGAAGTTGGAGTATCCAAACGAAACAAACACCCAGTGCTATTTTAAGTGTGTCTTCACCAAGTGGGAGCTGTTCAACAACAAGACTGGCTTCAATGTGGACAACATACACCAGCAGCTGGTAAACCACCCCACCGACCAAAGTGAGGGATTCAAGGGCACCCTGGCCGGCTGTGCGGACAAGAATGAGCAGGGCTCCAGCGCATGTGAGTGGGCCTATCGCGGGGCCACCTGCCTGCTTCGGGAGAACCTGGCAGAGATCCAGAAGAGCTTGGCCCCAAAGTTCTGAAAGAAAGCAGTAATAATATTAGCATTTAGTTAACAAATTGGTCTAGTATTAATTTTCTTTTAATAGATTAGGAAAACCTCGAACTTACCAAGCACGAAATGTATATTATTATTTTCCTCAGTGCTATTCACACCTCCGGCTGTAATAGCTAACGAAACCCTCCTTGTTAAGGTGACAACTTTGGTCAAACTTTGCTCATTCGTCATGTTGCTGTACACCAGGGAACTTATGGCGCCGCGTCGTCCCAACCAGGGACTGCTCCGCTTCGGGAACCAGGCAGCTGGTCTCAAGTATCGTGAGAGGTTGCGCCTCTCATTTGCCCATTCCACCATCCATGGGATGCAGCACGTCTTCGGGGAGCGGCATCTCTGGCAACGCATCCTGTGGCTCACCATTGTCGTGGGTGCGGGAATCACCGGCTTTAGTCTCTATTCCGTGCTGAGTCTTCGCTACGCTGAGCAGCAACTGGTCAGCCTGATAGACACCACCCAGTTGCCCGTGTACCACATACATTTTCCTGCCATTGGCATCTGTCCCTGGGGACATGTCAACTGGGAGAGAGCCCCGAGTGCCGCACTGCGATTTCTTCCCCGGAATCCGGATAAGGAGCTGCTTGAGACATTCCACCAATTTCTGGTTATTTTGGAGCTCACTTCGTTTGCCCATTTCAACCGGGCGACGGACTTGTCTAGGAGAAATCTGACGGCGTTGCGTTCTCTAAAAATTATTTCCATCATCAACTACCTGGCCTATCGCTGTGATGAGCTCTTTGTTCCCGATTCCTGCTACTTTGACGAGACGCCCTATGACTGCTGCAAGCTCTTTGTGCCGGAGCAAACGGAGAAGGGCCAGTGCTTGGTCTTCAACTCCCTGATCTCGGATCAATCACAAAAGAAGCAGCTAATCAATAAGTTCTATCCGTTTAGATTAAGCACAGCTGGCGAGGATTCGGGGCTGAAGTTCACGCTGAATGCGAATCATTCCCTAGTGCGAGAAGGCGTTAGCTTGCCATTTGCAATGAATGTAAGTAGAGGTTCTCCTCTGTGGAGCGTTACCCATCGACCCGCTGTTTTCCTCAGCTCATGGTCAAGGAACCCCGTCAATGGTCCACGGAAATGATGTATCACCTTTACCCCGACACGGAGAACTTTGTGGCCGTGCTTCCGATGGTCAAGGAAACTTCCCCAAACACCTATGAAATGAGTCCGGAGAAGAGGCGTTGTTACTTCGATGTGAGTCTATAGTAAACACCATAAGAAAGATTATTTCCTCATTATAACCCACCAGAACGAGCGCAATCCGTACTTCCAGAACACCACCCTGGCCTATAATAGAGATAATTGCCTGGCTGTGTGCCTCCATCAGGCCGTGCTCAGGACCTGCAATTGCTCCACGCCGGTTTTCCTGCCTCCCATAGGTAAGTCTTGGGCGAACTTACAACGTTTTCTGCTCAAGCTAATAGCTCTTATTATCTCCAGAAGGCATTCGTGAGTGCGGCATAGAGGATGGCCAGTGTCTGGGCATCAATGCTGACATTTTTAGCTACACTAAGACGGGCGACCAGGACAAGTACATCAACGACTCTAGACGCGGCCATTTTTGCCACTGCCCCGACAATTGCAACTCGCGGCTTTACGAAATGTCGCTCAATGTGAGAAAACTGGATTAGTAAGTTGATCTCCGCTTTTGTTAATTAAACTCCAACCAAACTGAATCACCTACAGTGCCAAAAACTCCACGGAGCGTTTGATCAAGGCCCAGATCTACTATGGCCAACGGGTTATGACGAAGATAATCACCAAACTCAAGTACACCAATTTAGATTTGGTGGCCAGCTTTGGCGGCATCGTCAGCCTCTATATTGGGGCCTCCACCCTGAGTTTTGTAGAGTTCTTCCTGGTGCTGGGAAAGCTGCTCTGGGTGCTCATAAAGCAAGTCAAGGAGAGTCTTAAGTCATATATTCAATAATAAAATATGTAGTTACAAGATTACTTCTGCTTGGTTTCCTGATCCGTAGGATAACGTATGTAGATGGCCGGATGCGGCACAGTGGCCGGCGCCTCGGAGAACAGGTCCATGTAGGAGCAGCCGATGGCCAGGGCGCTGCCATCGCTGCTGAAGTTAAGCGTGGAAATAGAGGTGTCGTACTCGTGGAACTGGCACAGACGCTTCTTGTTGAACCCGTCCCAGATGTTCACGATGCCATCGGAGCCGCCAGTGGCGAAGGTCTGGTAGACATTGTGGAAACTCAGGGCATTTACGGGATAGATTTGCTCAACGTTATTGTCCTTGTTGCGGTGGCACTTGAAGGCGAACTTGCGGCGCTGCACCTCCGGATCGTGATCCAGATACTCGACAGCCACGCGGCCCTCGATGGAGGACATGACGTAGCCCTCCTTGTTGGGGAAGAGCCGGATGCAGCGGGTCTGGAACTTCAGCGAGGACTCCCGCTTCATGATGTAACTGTCCATTTTGCGCAGGTCCCAGATGAGCACCTTGCGATCGTTGGTGGCCACCACGATCTTCTCGTCGATGACGGACATGGAGTAGACCTTGCCGTTGTTCTGCTCGTAGGTGCCGACGCAGCGCTTCTCGCGCATATCCCACAGCTTAATGCTCCGATCCCAGCTGCCGGTGAGGATGCCGTTCACAAACTCTGCATACTCCACGCACCTGATGGGCTCCTCGTGCGCCCCCACAACGCTCTCCGCCTGCGTGTTCACATCGAACAGGCGCACCTGCCCGTCCAGGGAGCCGCTCACCACGTGCACAATGTCCTGCAAAGGGAGTTGTTAGCTGGGGATGCTGGTTAAAGCTCTATCACTCCACCCACCATGAAGGCGCAGTCCAGGATGGGCGCCTCCTTCAGAAACTTCTGACGCATCTGGTTTGCCGGCACATCGTAGAAGCGCAAAGTGCCGTCCCAGGAGGACGCCGCCATGTACTGATTCGACTTGGGGCCAAACTTCACCGCCGAGATCAGGTCCTCGGGCGGATTGCTCAGCTTGAACTCTGGCGGACGCATCTTGTCAAGTCGGAGGTATTAGACACAAACAAATACGGCGAAAAATCAAACAAAATGGGTTTTAAAATGTTTTCACATCGGCGTTTTTCTTAGCGATGTTTTCGATGTTTTTTTGCCGGGCAAAAACAAAATCAAGAAACAGGGATGGATGCTTGGCTAACCAACTGTGATGTTTCCACTTTTTCCCCGTCATATATCGCTATAATTTAAATTCAGATGCGTTAAAACATTCAGAAAAAATAAAAATATATTATTTTAAAACATATGTATAATTCGCTATTTTCAGCTTTTCCTAAAATTGCAATCATTGCTAAATTTTGTATCTATCATCGGCCCCCCAGGCGGATAAGCAACGGACCCAGCTGTTGTTTTTCAATTTACTCATAAAATTCTACTACGGTTTTCGCCGAAATTCACTGTCAGAATTGTGTTAATTTCACTCTGTTACGGTTTGGATTTTGCCAATTGTGTAAATTCCACGGACAAGATTCTACTACGATTTTATTTCACCTACGAAATTCTGTTCATCCACAGACACTGAGAGGCATAACAGCTGAAATTAGCTATTTCCCGTCAAAATTTGGCTAGTTGCCCTATTGCAAATGCGATATTTTTAGCTGATATCTTGGTGCGAAACTATCGATTGATTTTAGTGTGACCACACCGAAGAGGGTGATTACAATGGTTTAAAACTTGGATGGAAATAAATATATATGCTGAGTGATGTGGCAGCACAGGCCGTGCAATTTAAATACAAACCTTAACGTAAAACGTGATTTCCCCACCAAAGAAAATAATAAACAAACGTAAATTTTTCAATAACATTAATATATATTTATTAGTTCAAGTCCAACAAAAACGTCTACTAAACTACGAAGATCCGTTTGCATACCCTCAAAAAAACAGAACAATTGGGAAAATATTTGGGTTACTCTAAGCTACTGGGATGGGGAGCACAGACGCACTTAGTTGGCATCTAAACGTCGTTATGGAAGTACTCAATTTGGTGGTTCTGGTTTTTCCTATTTTCTTCATGGGATTCCCCCACTTGAGCATTGGCCACTACTCCTGCTGTTGCTGCTGGTTTCACTTGGTTTTCTTGCGAAAGGATCGCTGATCCGCCGCCGCAGGACCATCGTCCGCCGTGCTCAGCGCAATGGCAAACTGGGCGGCATAGTAGGTGATCATGATCTGGAGCCGGGCGCCCGGCAGGGGTACGCCCACGAACATGGTGACCGCGATTAAAGCGTCGGAGATCACAAACAAAACGGCTCCGATGGCACAGAACACGGTTAGGAAGCTTCTGGCGTCCACGGCCCGGGCTAGGGATCGCCACAGCATTGTGGTGATTAGGAAACAGTAGATGGGCACGCCGATGATAAGTATTTCGTCCAGTTTCTGGTGCACAAAGTACACGACTGTAAAGAAGAGATTTATTTTGATATAAAAACTAAAAACCAAAAAGAAGTGATATACTTTTTTCTCTCAATAGTGCAGTATGGCTATTTTCTTTTAATAAAATATACCAATTTTGAAGTAAAAATAAAACAAAACTTACAAAGTGACACGGCCACATAGAGTCCTAACCCGATGAGCCACTTTACGGGCTTCCATCCAAAGGCGCTGACATAGAAGACATGCGCCACGCCAAAGGATATCATGCCAAAGGGAAACAGATTCACATTGAGCAAAGCATCACCGCCACAGGAGAAGATCAGGCCCAACAGGATCCAAAGAGAGCGGCGGTATCTGAAATGATTTGGATACCTTTTAGTAATGTGTGTGGCTTCAATCTAAACACAACCTACTCCTTCTTGAGCGAGAAGCCCTTCGCAACCACATAGAACATCAGAGCCCCAATGGGCAGACACTTTAACACGGTGGTCCATACCTCACCCTGGGGATCCCGGCGCACCAGCGAAAAGTACAGGATGAGGGTGATCACAAAAGGCAGAAATTTAGGAGCCTGTGCCCTAGCCTTTAAAATGGGAAATAAAAAGATTATTAAATTAAACTATAAAAATGTTTTAATTTTAGTACACTTTATCTCATAACATTTTAAAATCTATAGAGATACCACAAGTTGCTTGGGTCAAGAAATAGCACAGCGATTAACTCTAATCTTAGCCATAGCCACAATGGGTCCAAAATACACCCAAGCACCCCACCGATTAAAGAAATCGAACGTTTTTCAGTTGAGATTAGATTAAAGCGTTTCGGTTTGGGGCTTAATAGCTTTGGCATTGCCGCCTCGTCAAACATTTTTGGTTTATGACTTATGGAGGATGTTAATTTGCATGCCATTAGCAAGTGCTTAGTGTCTAATGCTTAGGGGTAGGTTATTATGAATAAGAAATAGGTGTGGGGCGTATGTGGGTGCAACTTTCGCTTTCGGTGCAGGAGCTTTCAGAGCACTCCAGAGGAATGCAGAGAGATGGATGGCAGGATGGCAAAGAGGCCGAACGGCAGTGTGTGCAAGGTCAAGGACGAAGCTTTACATTCTTTTTATAGACCCACTTTCAGCGGTTAGATAAAGCATCCGCAGCACATAAAGGAGGTTATCTTTTGTAAAGACTATAATATACAAAATATTTATGGCCAGTTGGGTTAAATAGGTAAATATGTAGGAATTCATATTTTAGAAAGTAATTAGAAACTGTTCATATAATTTGTTTGCCTTATTTTGAAAACAAAGGAAGAGAAGAAGTGTATTACTTTTCACAATCAAAGCAAATAACAAATCAAAGGTACACATAACGAATCTGAAAGTAAATAGGCATCAGCAAATATTTAATTTAATTGCATTATAAGTTATAACTTCAACTTTTTATGGCAAATGTTCAAATTGCTCATTATTACACAAGTTTGTTTAAAGCACAAGTGACATTTCAAGTTTAAATAATAATTAATTATTAATAAATTGTCAAAGAGCAAGAGGCATTCAAAATACGTAACCTACTGCAAAACAAATCCTATCTAAAGACACTAAATTTCTTTTACGTGGTCTAAATTTGGTTATTTTCTATAATTCGTAATATATATATATTTATTTATAAATAACTTTTTAGTTCGGGTTTGAAGTTTTAGGCTGAAATTTTAAACACAGACTTAAAGCTACGAAATCACTTACGAATTGCCCGAAATCGTTCATTGCGGCAGGTAATTAGTGCAAATTACAACTATTAAGTCTAGTTAAAAGTCTGTCCAAGCTGCACTTTCACACGATTCCAATACCGTATATATATCAGAGTATCACAAACGATACGAGCGCGGAATCGAAAATAAACAAAAAGTGGCCGCCACCCCGCGAACGTTGAATGGAAAAGCTGGGAAGGAAAACAATGCTAATAATACTTAATAATAATAAGGTGGAAAAGAACACGTTGCGAGCGGCACGGGCAACGTCAATAAACTGAAACCGCAACTGAAAACTGAGGCGAAGCGTATAAATTTTCGATTCGCTGGACAAAAGTTTCTTTCTATCCTCTGCTTTCTGGAGAGAACACACTCGGCCGGACATGTGGTGTGCAGCATGTGTATGCAGCATTCTGCAGATACACAGATACACGAACTCAGGAGGGGCAGATTGATTATTTTTTCACCTTTTGTTATTATCACAGAGCACTGAGAGAGCTGAGAGCTTTGCTCACGCAACAGGTTAATTGAGACACTGAGAACTGGCCGCCGAAAAAGCACACGAAACTCAATCCCAAAGATACACAGGCGCAGTAGCGCTTCCTCTCTTTGTATCTTTTCCAAAACAAAGCAACAATCTCTGCACACACTTTCACTTCGCCCAAAGCTTTCACTCTGGAGGAGCTTTCGATGGGCTAGCAACTTTTTCGCCAGCTTATTTTGGCCAAAAAGTTCATTCCCTTACGAGTTGTGGCATTTTTCAGGCGTGCGGAAAATTCCTCAGCTGACACGCAGAATTTCCACAGCAATTTAAGATCAGAAAAGTGCAAAAAATATAAATATTTAAGGGCCTAGGAGGTAAGTCCAATTCTGGAGCCTAAAAGTATGCTGTAACGAAAGTGGGGAAAGTGCAGTAAGACCTCCCCTAAGGGGGAAATCCTTGTGGGAGAGTGTGGAAAATTGTGTATCCCTCGGACCCCACACAAGGGCTTCCTGTAAGCAAATATACACACTCCTGTAAAGGCCAAGGAGGTGAAGTGCTGAAAATTAAAGCCAGTGACCAGAGTGACACACATAGGACGAAGCACCAGCTGTTGTGGCAATCGGTGTACACTCCTCATAAATGCCATAAATTATGCAAAGTAAAATTATGGTAATGCTCCGGGCCAGAAAAAAGCAAGAGTGCGCGAGCCTTGCCAAGAAAGGCTGACTGGCACACACACACTTGACCTCCAAGGAAAGCCAAGAGCTAAGACAGGGGGACGAGGCGCACACACTCGAGATACTGCAGGGACATGGAAATGGACGTGGACGTGGGCTCACGTACCACAGACATCCTCCCCAAAGCCGCCCCCCGCACAAGAGCAGGTTGAACTTGAGAAAATATATATTTTTCGCCCTGAATCGATGGCGGAATCGAATCTCCCACATCAAACTTGGTTGCACTTTATTAAGGCAAATCGTTTTCTGGTTTAATTTGAAATTTTTGGAGGCCAAGACTTATGCAACAAAATGGTCAGAAATATGCATTATCTTGGATGTGACCCAGAAATCTTTATGTATGTCAGATTCATTTTAATTCTGCTTTTCTTTGACCTTAAATCCAACTCAAAACTTTTAAGTCTCAAAGTCCATGTAAACTTGTTTATGTTGTAACAAATTGTAGCTTACTTCTAGCACCCTTTTAAAGGGAATTTTTAAGCCTTACAAATGGATGAAAATCAGCAAAACATAAAGGCAAACCTTTAGATAGTTTTGGTGGGAAATGTTCTATGAATGATTTCAGAGCAATTTGTAAACTGAATTTAAGACTCAGAAGCTGTAGATACAAATAAATTTGCATATAAGTACATTGTTACAAATCGTCATGCTATACAGTAATTAATACTAATATACTAATACATTAAGGGTTCTAAGGATTCTTAAAACAATTTTTCCACAGTAATTGAAAAGGTTAACATTGCTTAATAAAACACACAAGATAATAACCAGCTTAAGTAGATTGTTTGAAAACAACTTCCACTTATTTGAATGTATTATTTGTGTATAATTAATTGGCTTGCCAATAATTCAATTAAGCTCCTTGTATAATCCCCGAAATAGATCGAGTGGAAGAGGTAGCCCGCAGCAACACGCGACATGGCGTGTCCCTTTTTCCGGCGAGCAGACTCGCTAACACGCCAGCCCTCGGTTATCGCCGAGCCGGGCACCCATTGGGCCCTGGAGGATGAGGAGCTCTCGCACGACGCTCTGACCCTCACGCACCTGCAGATGGCCATCCAGCTGCTGACGGCGCCGTCGAACGAGGATCTCAACACGGCCGTCACCTCGCTGATAGCCAAGTATCGCCAGAACTGGCCCAACATACACAAGCTGTGAGTGCAATCCCTTCCAGAAACTGATAGCTAATACTGGAGTACAATCCCTCTAGAAAACTGGATCCTCAGACCTTCAAGAGCTGCGCCAACTATGACTACTTGGCCGACATCCAGGAGCTGCTCCTCAAGATGGACGAGGCGAGTGCCAGCGAGATCCTGGTGCTGCTGGGAGAGGAGCTAATAACCTGCTGCTGCACGGGAATCATTGAGCGGGCCTTCCGCTGCCTGGGCACGGATCTGCAGGAGTTCCTGGGCTCCCTTGACGGGGTCTACGATGTGCTAAAGCTGCAAGAGGTGAGTCTCCTCGACCTTTGCCACGTATTTCCACACATAATGGTTGTAACGATCGCCAGGAGGATGTGACCGACACTGGCTTCGTGTGCGCCGGCGAGGGTGAACTGATCTTCACCTCGGAGCGCCCGGTGATCGCCTGGCTGCTGCTGGGCTCCCTGAAGGCCCTCACCCGGATGCTGTACAAGGTGGATGTGAACATCAAGATCGAGCCCGTGGAGGGCGATGCCCGGCGCTATCGCTACCTGTTCTCGCTGGTCAAGGACAACGCCCAGACCATGCTGATGGGTCGACCCACCCTGGTGAGCAAGACCATACCGGAGACGGTGCAGCGGAGCAACTCGAGCAACGCCTCCGACCTGCAGATGAACTCGTCGAGCTTCTGCAAGATGTTCCCCTGGCACTTCATCATGAACGAGCAGCTGGAGCTGGTGCAGCTGGGCCGGGGCTTCAGCAAGCTGTACAAGCCGTACCTGGCGGACTTCGGCTGCCAGGCGAGCACCTACTTCGACTTCAAGCGGCCCAAGGGACTGACCATGAAGTTCCGTGACATAGTCAGGCGCACCTACACCCCCTTCCTGATCGGTTTGATGAGTCCGCCCGGGGTGTCGGACTTCCCGGCCATCGGCTTGGAGATCAAGGGCCAGATGGTGCACTGCCCCGAGTCCAACTCGCTGCTCTTCATCGGTTCACCCTTCCTGGACGGCCTGGATGGACTCACTTGCAATGGACTCTTCATATCGGACATCCCCTTGCACGACGCCACCCGGGAGGTGATCCTGGTGGGGGAGCAGGCCCGGGCGCAGGATGGGTTACGCCGGCGCATGGACAAGCTGAAGAGCAGCATCGAGGAGGCCAATTCGGCGGTGACCAAGGAGCGGAAGAAGAACGTCAGCCTGCTGCATCTCATCTTTCCCGCTGAGATCGCCGAGAAGCTCTGGCTGGGCTCGTCCATCGATGCCAAGACCTATCCGGATGTCACGATCCTCTTCAGCGACATTGTGGGCTTCACCAGCATCTGCTCGCGGGCCACGCCCTTCATGGTGATCAGCATGCTGGAGGGCCTGTACAAGGACTTTGACGAGTTTTGCGACTTCTTCGACGTGTACAAGGTGGAGACCATTGGGGATGCCTACTGCGTGGCCAGTGGCCTCCACCGCGCCTCCATATACGACGCCCACAAGGTGGCCTGGATGGCCCTCAAGATGATCGATGCCTGCTCGAAGCACATCACCCACGACGGCGAGCAAATCAAAATGAGAATTGGCCTGCACACGGGCACCGTTCTGGCCGGTGTGGTGGGCAGGAAGATGCCCAGGTACTGCCTCTTCGGGCACAGCGTCACCATTGCCAACAAGTTTGAGTCGGGAAGTGAGGCCCTGAAGATCAACGTCAGTCCCACTACCAAGGAGTAAGGATTTGTCTGGTCTTCATGAAAAAATATCTATTAATTTTTATCCCTTTTCCAGATGGCTGACCAAGCACGAGGGCTTCGACTTTGACCTGCAGCCGCGCGATCCTGCGTTCCTGCCCAAGGAGTTCCCCAATCCAGGCGGCAGCGAGACCTGCTACTTCCTCGAGGGCTACCGCAATCCGGCCCTGGACAGCCAACTGCCGCTGGTGGAGCACATCAATGCGGCCATGCAGACCATATCCGAGGGCGGCGATGCCTAGGAACCGAATCTCCCCAAGAAACCCACGCTCAGTAGTCGTAGTTCGGTGCACTTGTATTGTGGTTATTGCCTGTTGCCCTGCTTAGCCCAAAAACAATAAACTCAAGCATATTCCAGCACACTTTATTGGTAACCAGGATCCTCGCGGGGGTCTTCAAGCGGCCTTCTTATTGGCCTCCTCCTGCTTGGCCCGCACGAAGGCCTTAACCTTGTCACCGATCTTGCTGGCCATGAGGCACTGGTGTCCGCGGAACGCCCACTCGTCCACGGAGCTCTTCTGTGGGTTGTTGTCGATGCAGCCCTCGGCAATGCGCAAAGCCTCCTCCTCGCTCAGGTCCATCTTGAACTGCTTGGCCAGCCGGTCGGCGTGGTAGCCCTCGTGCTCGCAGAAGATGTCCAGCTTGGTGGCCGTGCAGGTGAGGTACATGCGCACATCCACCTCGTCGGGGAAGATCAGCTGCTTCAGACTGACGATCTGCTCGGGACTCAGGGGGTGCTCCTTCAGGCACTCCACGCGAATCTTCCTTATGTCCTCTCCGGACTTGGGTGTCCACTCGCCATCGGCATGGGCCTATATATTATGTAGTGATTATATATTAAAATTTACATTACTTAGAGATTAAAAATTTAAATGTTTTGTTAGGATATTCCATAAAAGATATACTTTATTTGTATACTTTTGCAGAGTATAATAATTTCAGTCAGGAGCTTTCAACACAGTGAAGGAGTCATTTCCGACCCCATAAACCCATTTTTTGCCTAGTTTTTGAGCGACTTCCGAATTAACCAAGTTACTATTAAGAACTGTATTACTTTTGAACTTAAATTAAAACCAGTAGAATCTGCTATTGCTGTTGCTTTCTATTATTAGCCGCGGAAAAGTGTTCTTGGAAAAATGCAAATTAGCACGAAAGCTTTTAGCTGTAAAGCTTTCATTAATAAAAGCATGTTTAATTCATATTTAGTGTTTAAATTCAAGGTATTTATTTCCAAGAAAAGTGTAAAAATAAATTACAATTTTATATTCAGAACATTTAATTTAGTAGGAGTCTGGCCTTGGTCTTAGCCTTGCTTTTTCAAGGCAATAACATAATCTATGATTTAAAACTATAGCTTATTTTTAATTATTAATCATTTTTATGAGTTCATTAATTAAATTCTTTTCCACAGATTCCAAAAAGACGAAGTGCTTTTCTTGAATTATATGAATTTTATGAATTTATATTTCATCGTTATTATATTTGCATTGCATTGCCCGCTTTTCACCTCCGACTTAATGCATTCAATTTATTTTCTATATATACACACCGCAGCGCACAGGGCCAGAGCAACGATCAGATACTTGAGCATATTTTAATTACTATATAGAGGCACGATCGCGACAGAGTTTATATTCCAGACTAAAGCGCCGACGGGGAGGTTGCCTGGCTTTATAGCCGATCTCCGATCGTGGGCTGTTCTCTCCTTAGACTTTTCTCTGTGTCAAGAGTTCAGCGATAAGACAAAGGCACTCTGGTCCACTGATAAGTCGGGAATGAAACCCAGACTCCGACTAGAATCGAATCATTTGCTCAGCTCTATTTGCTGCGCGAAACTTGTTTTCCTGATTAACTTGTTTATTGAATAGATTCTCGCGATTATTCACGGTAAGTAGTCTGTTGAACTGAGCTTTACATTTTACATTTACCTTGATTACGAGTCATCGTCACCTGTGATGACGCTTTATCTTTTTCATAGATCTTTCATTGGGCTGGAAACTATTTCCTGGTTCAATGGAAACACTTAAATGGGTTAACTAATTCAATAGGTGGGATGTGCATATTACTCTGTGGATTTTCTAGGGGTTTAATAGGTGCACTTGAAACTATTTTTAAAGAAACTGTTTGCCAGACAAGTTATTGCCTTAATTAATCATAAAATAATTGTCTTTATTAAATGATTCATCTGCAGTTAGTGGTAATAAATATGTTTGCAAACTCTATTAATTGCATCTCTAAGTCCAGTCCGCTCAGATTTCGTATAAAACTTAATACTTAATGAATCCATTAAAGTTTATTATTCTAAATATATTTTATAGCAAGCATATTTAATTAAATAATATTATTATTTTTTAAATTTGAATGAAATATTACAAATTATAAAATGAAGAGCTACTTCTTATCTTGCCACTATTCTTCCACCTATAACAAATACCAAAAATTAGTTCGTAAAAAACTGCCGTTTCGCCATGACATTGCACTTGACCCCTTATCAGTTCGTATAGGATTTTCGAATCCCCCAAATACACAGGCATAAACCCCATGTAGCCAACCTCTGATAAGGCGAATCCCAGCTCACTTTCACCCATCATCACGGGTGAGCTTCAGGAGCGATTCAAGTGGCCAACTGTCAATTCGACGGCCATTATGCAACCCCATGCAATCGCGTTTAATTAAATCAAATAAAATTCACAGCTGGCCGTCGAGTTCAAAATTAAATACGGCCCGGGGCCACGGAGAGATGTCATTACGGCGGGATGATTTCGAGCACTATATATGTTGTACAGTGGCGGGCAAAATGATAGGAAAGGAAAATATAGTTTAGTTGTCAGTTTAAAAAATTTTTATTTATAGTTTAAGGTATTTTATTTAAATAGTTCCTTTCTTAGTGTCGGAAATGACTCCTTCACTGTATTGCAAACTTCTGCCAAGGTGTACTGACTATATAGAACATATTAATGATCGTTACATATTTTGTAAAATGTTTGGAATAACTTTATAGTACAGAACCCAATTTGTATTTATTTTAAAGACCTATTTTTTCGATCCCAACTGTTTTCAGGAGTATGTAAGTAAGCGCAAGGCCGCTGGTTCGCTGGGAACTAATAACAGTAGCCTCAAAGGGGCGTCTATCCCGCTCTCTCCCATTCACAAACTATTATTATTATTCAGAGAAGGCGAGTCCTTAACAGAGGGTTAGATAACAGGGTAAAAAAAGGACAGAGGCACAGAGGGCCTGTCGCAATCGGAAACAGTGTTTATAACGAGTATATCCCAAACAATGGTCATGATTACCATCTCGTTCTCAATTTCTCTCCCCCGGCACTGTATGTTCTTCTGCTTTTTTGTTGGGTTATTAGGAAAATTATACAAAATATATATACAAGAGGCTGTTGAGGTGAAAATTATATTAAACACCCCAAGGGGAGAGGGACAGAGCGTGTCAATGGCCCAAGAGTCAGGGAGGCATCAGGTTACTGGGATTGGAAAACTGCAGTTAACGATCTCTCATAGGCGGGTGTCAAATGTTCCAATGCCCCGGAATTCGCAATATTGTATAAACTGTCAGCCAATTGTTTGAAATTCGAGTTTCCTGTTTGAAGGACTTTGAATGGGAACGTGAATGTGATATGAGGCTTTTTTTAAGATTGCCTATATTTGAGGTATATCCTTCGGTCTTTGTCCATTTTGGCGTGTGTCATATGAGAGTCCCTTCTGTAGATATTCGTTAAGGTAAATATATTGGCACTTTCTTTGAGTAGCAGTAGAATTATTTAAGAAACAATCACTTGTTTGAGTTAAAGTATTATAATCCAATTCTTTAGCAAAGTCCTTAAAAATGTCCCTAATATTTGAGGGTTTTATAAATATAATTTGCCTTCAAATTATTACTTTATTTGATTTGCTATAGAGACAGATTTTAGGGTAGTTATTGCAAAATGCTGAACTTTTTTAACAACTAAATAAATTACACTTTAAAGACAACCTACCTTACAAGGCTTTTTCCAAACAGATTGCAGGTAAATATTTCCTTTACAATTCTTTTTTGAATTAAAAACTTCAAGAAAAGTAGAAATTGTTCCCTGTTCTGCATATGACACAAGACAATTCTAGCAACTTATTGCTGGCAGCCAGAGATTTTTTCAGTTAACAAAATGGCAGCCGCAAAAAGTTTCCTTGAACTTTTAACAAAATTTCACGTTTCCATGAGTTTCCGGTTGCCGCCTTCGCCTTTGCCCACGAAAGAGGCAGAGAGAGAGAGAGAGAGCACTTCCGGCGCAAGAAAGGCAAAATGTAATTTCATGGCTCGCTGAACGAATCCGAATACATGAGAGTTCAAAGTTTCAGCTTGTTGCGACGCCGAGGAGACTGTCACAGGATGCTGGCAGGACTTGAAAGCGCAGGAAGGAAGTTATTTAATGAGATTTTCTTGACGTCAAAGATAAGTCGAAGGAGCGAGATTTTCTTCGTGGCCAGTGGAAATCTGTAAAACAATATGCAAAGAAAGCACCGAGCACAACGAGGGTGTGTGTGTCTCCACAGTCCGTTCTGTGGGGGATGAAAAGGATGAGAGTAGGAAGGCAGGAGAGCAGGACAATTGTTGCACACACTTGAAATTAAATTAA
>VNJV01003942.1:0-27283 GCA_008042635.1 Drosophila nikananu | reverse complement strand
GGTATTCCCATCGTTGGAGGTTCCGCTTCCTCCTGCTTTCGGTTTGTCTACAATTAAGCCCATTCTTGTCCAAAATTCAGATTGAATACACTTTTTACGTTCTAAAAATATGGTTTTTGCTTCGGTGGAACGTATTTGCGAAACTTTTAAATCTAATCGATATGATATGTGGATGAAATATTCAAAAAATCTTATGTAAGCGTGTAACGGAGACAGGCCAAATTCAAATCGTTCCTCATAAACTGTCCTGAGAAGACATTCTTCTAAATTGTTCATTTCAGTTGGGTTTGCCTCACATATATAACATTTTGCGGATGAGGTTTCGCTTAAAGCACTGCAAATTTTGCCATCAACCATGGTGAGTTGCAATGAATGTTCAACTTCTATTTCCCGGCCACCAATACCAAATATAGTTTTATCAAGCTGATCAATTTTGTTTTGAAAATATTCCTCTTCGCCAATGGAAAGTTCCGAAGTTTCTTTTAGAAATTGGTATCTAATAGGTCGACAATAGCGAGTCGATGATGGTCGAGGATTTTTCCAAATTATCATTTTACTGGACTTTGTTATCAGTCTGAGAGGCACGTACGATGTTACAAACATATTACAGTCTGCCAGTTCTTTTTCGGAAGCTTTTTGCTTATATTCGGCATGACCAGTGCTTCCATCAAATCCCCACTTTCCTATTAAAACGAGGTTCTTCACCGAATCATCTTCGATTTGTTGAACAACTTCTTTTTGAAGCTGCAATATTCGAGTTGCGGTATGATTTAGCAAACTTTGAAGTTCCACTTCAGCCTTAGATTCACTGATTTTAATGTCTTTTGGATAGCTCTGAGTTTTAGCTAATAGAATCTTGTCGTAGCTAGGTAAAAAATCAAAATCGGCCTTTGAGTTAATAAAAGCTCGGATCAAACGATATTGGTGTTTTGTTAAATTGGTTTCAACAAATAAGGATAAAACCTCTTCAACATTTGGTATTGAATGCACAGTTTGTGGTCGGGGAATAGATGCTCGCAAAACTGAAACGGCAGTTTCATCAATTTTTTCAAGATTCGCTATTCGTCGACGCTTTGTCCTTTTTGAGCAACTTACAAAGTCATTTTTCGGCCTTCCTCGATCACCCTTAGCTTTTTCAATGTCACTTCCATTCATCAAAATGCTTTCTTGTTTGTTAAGCCATTCAGAGTGTTCTCTGACAATTTTCTCCTTACTTCTTCCACATTGTGTCCATAATTCGGATATTTTTTTGCAAATATAATTAGTACATTGTGTTATTCGACAAACTTCTGTCACTTTCTCCATATCTTCAATCAGTTTTTGAACCCGATTTGCCACATTTCTCGCTTTTTGTGCATTGTGGCCCTTTTCCGTGCACCAAATGTTAAATATATCCATTCGGGAAAAAACGCAAAATGTGCCTAACAGTAAAATAAATAACACAGTTTTAAAAACAAAATTCCAAAAACAACATATTTGAACACAAACGCAAATACAATAACGGGAACACAACAGCAAACCAAACGCAGCGCGTTAACTAGAAATTAGACCTTTAGTATTTTTATTTTTTTTTAGTACTTTGGAGCGCTTAGGCGCACTTGTCGTAAGTTGTTCTTATATCAAAAAACATTGACAAATACACTAGTTAAGATTTCATTACGGGAATCGGGGGGGAACACAACTAAAACTTTAACAAAACATAGAAAAGACGTTCATAAAATGCTCAAAAAAGGTTAAATTAATTTAAATGTCACATAAATGTATTATCAATAGAAGAAATATTACAAAAATAATTTAATAAAGTAAATACCTTCAACTTTCAAAACCATTTTAAATCGTACAATTTCAACAATTATAGCCCGAGCTTGAATGCTTTGAAGTTTGGAATTGTCTCTTGCCGAATGCTCTTCGTACAACTGCGAGCAGCAAAAGAACACAAACTCGCAACTTCAGTTCTATTTTTGGAAAGCACCGTTAGCTTTGCAGAAAAAAGTGGTTTGATCTTGATTAGTTTGGTCATTTTAGAGATGGCTTGGCTACTTTATGAGCAAATCAGCTGTGATACTTTTTTTGATTTATGGCCTATGGGCGCGACCACTGTGCGTTGCTTCGAACTAAACTAAAAAGCCGTTCAATTTCCAAATGAGCAGGCCAATCGAGGGGAAGAGCAACAAAAGGCGAAAATAAAAAGACGAACCGAAGCGGAAATTGAAATAAGCAAGTGAGCCAAAATAATCAAAAGAAACAAAAAGGTCCAAATAAAAGAGAGGCCCAACCGGAGAAGGGGGGCACATTCCCCACTGACGAACCAAAATCATTCAAATCAGTGAAAATCAGCGCTGAGCCTCAGTCAAAAGTCCAGAAATTAACATTTCCACTAGAGTAAACAATCAGCGGTGGCGCCAAAATCACAGAAAACAAAAAACAAAAAAAAAAGCTCTTGGAAAATCGAAAAAATCAACAGAAATTTGAATGGTGTGCAAATTGGTTTTCAGCTTCAGCTGGGTAAAAGAGAGGGAAATGGTGAGCGGAAAATGAAAGACAGCCGTGGCTGTGGAAAGAACTTTTACCCCAAGGAATACTATTAAACAAATTTATTCGATATAATTAGAAAACTTGGCGACTTTTGAAGTAATTCGCTTAATTACTTTAAGTGCACAAAATGACGATGGCGGCGAGGACCAAGTTCGAGGCGAAGCCATTGACTACGCGAGGAGCAGGTCCCAGTTGGGGCCAGGACACCAGCTGCCCCCCGGAAATCGCTGAGCCGTTGGTCCTGGTGACAACAGGACAACGCAACAACAGGGAGGCGCCGCAAGCCAATAAAAGTTATGCCACGTAAATCGCAGAAATGTTCAAACTGCCTGCCAGGCTGCCTGCCAGCCTGACTTTGACATGAATAATGCCTTGGCAGGGATAATGGGCGGAATTTTTGGGTGAACGGCTTGAAATTAATTGAGAACTGCGATAATTCGGAGTGAGGCAGCCCAGAGGATGTGCTAACAATACAATAATTTGGTGAAGGTTTCGCATATTTTCAGATCAAATATTTAGCAGCTGAAGTCAAATTTAAGTGTGGAAAATGAAAGGTAAATTATATTAGCTGTCAAATCAATTCCATTCAATAATTTCCTGTCAAAATCTATGTAGGCCACCTATTAAAACACAAACTATATTGACACTTCCCTCAATAAAACCCCCAACAAGATAACCTCTCTCAGAACTGTGTGTCCCTTAAAGGCCTTGGGAAAACCCCCCTAAAATACCCCCTAGAAACCTCTTAAATACCCACCGAGGTCAGCGAATTAATACGCATCGCAAATCGGGTCACAATCAGAATCGCCAACTGACCTAACTCAACCGAAAATGAACCCCAATCGGTAGTAACCCAGATTCGTGTTGCGACAATAACCGTTCGCCGTCAAGCGCCAGAGTTCCGGTACAAACTTGAAAACATAATCCCGCTTCCGGTGACCACAATTTCCGGTAATATGAAAAACAATAAGCACAGCGACAGCAACAAATGCTAAGCTACCGCCGAAAACAAAAACACACAAAAAAGCAAAGAGCTCAGCGTATCGTTTGGTGGTTTTTGCGTTCGCATTTCCGTATAAATTTGATGCCAGGATTTGCCAGGACGTTCAGGACGCTGAACGGGCAGAAATGAAGATGAGATGGTAATAAGGATAAGACGCTTGTACATTAGGCAGGCGAAAGGATCCAGGAATCAGGAGCCAGGATAGCGGAAAGCAAAAGGCGGAAAGCCAACTGGCAGGCGGAGCAAAAAAGGCGTTAAAAGCCACGACGAGGACTTTGTCAACGCAAATGGCCAGGATGGTCCTGGACTTGGCCTAAAGTGCGGCAAGCAGTTGATAATGATGTTATTACCATAGGAATGCTTATGATAAGCCAAAGAGAGAGAGAGAGAGACAGACTCGGGCGAGGGTCGGTAATAAAAATTAATGTTTATTTTGCTCACGCTTTTAATTAAAAATTGTCAGCCAAGCAAATTGAAAATTAAAATCCACATTTTATGGTTGACCCAGAAAAATGTGTGAAAAATTTCAGCTATTATTGTTTCACCCTCTCGAGGCCCCCACAAAATTTCGGCTCTGGTGGGTGCGACATTTTTGGCTCTTGGTAAAGTTGAAATGTTTTGGCCATAAAGTTTGCTCCACCCTCCCTCTCTCTTGCTCTCTCCTGGCCATCTTTGTCTTGTTGGCGAATGGCTAAAGTTTGCGCTTTAAATAATTGGCAAGGCAAGCAGAAGTGGCAAGGGAAAGTGGCAAAGCCCGGCAGTTAGTTTTAAATATTGTTGCTAATTTGCCACATTGTGCGTGCGACGGAAAGCTGGATTAAAATTATGAGCTAGCCATATTCTTTGAAGTGTCCAAGCTGAAGACTGACGCTGACGGAGATGATGGGAAGCAGGCGCAAAACTCGAGCAAAATGGAAGAAAAATAGTTGCTGAGGAGTGCGAAAAATTACGAAGAAGACTAGATTAAAAAATCTCATTTATCTTGTAGCTGAAAGAGGGAACTGTTGACTGGACTAGAGTGTGAAGAAGGATAAAGTTTACTAAACGAAATGAAAGAAACTTGCTAAATTTGTGCGATAAAATTACAAGTTGGCATAATTTTAGGGCGTTGGCTAACAATATCCACTCAATGATCAGCCTGAGAATCTTATTGTATTTTTCACTATCTTCAGCTTCCCAAGAACAAGTAATTCTCTCAGTAAATCCCCAAATCAGTTGTAAGCTTCCCCTTTCGAACTCCTGTGACAAAACGTATCGCAGCATAAATCCTTAAACCTCTTACAGCTTATCCCAACAGCAAGTCCCAAAGCTTCCTCTGACGCACTTCCGGACGGCTGTGTATGTGGATGTGGGTGTCCCTTCACGTGTTCTCCTTGGGCGAGGATAACCGCATAACTGTTTTGGCATCTTATTACGGGCCAGTTGACAGGTGCATGACATTCTGTGGCCGAACGCATCGAAAGGACACACGCAGGACGGGCTGAAGGGATGTGGGGGGAGGCACATCGAATCGCATTCACACCCGCACTCAAAACACTTTCTGCAGAGAGAAAAAATGGAGTTCATTTATTATATTAAATTACAATTATAATATACTGGAAAATATATAATTATGAAAATGGATCTTACATTATAATTTAAGGAACTCATTACGAAAACAAGTAAGAAAGCTACAGTCGTTCGTGAACGACTGTTATATACCATGTACCAAAATATATCGCCGCTTTTGCCTATTGCGACTTTTGCCTATTAGAGAAATGTAAACAAACTCGCTCTTTGCAAAACCACCACCATCTCATGCACTTGCGTGTGCAAGACAGAGACAGAGATAACCCTTCCTCTCTTTTTTGCGCACGGGAGTTAGTTTCTTGCGCTCATCAGTTTTGTTGTTGTTTTTTGGGATGCACCTGTTGCTAGCTGCCAAATAGATAACACACTGATAAGTAAATAACTTTTGTGTTTTTCACCCGATCTTTACCAGATTTTCGGTATTGATACATGTTCTACATATGCATGCCTATGCACAAAAAGAAAGATATATGGTAATATTTGCGGCTGCAAAACGTTTTTATTGATTTGCGGGGGAGTGGGGGGGAAATTTTTAAATCTGAAACAAACTTGATCTGCTTGCAAAACATTCCGACCTACATACCGAATTTGGTGACTCTAGCTCTTATAGTTGCTGAGATCTAGGCGTTTACACAGACGGACAGACGGACAGACGGACAGACAGACATGGCTAGATCGACTTGGCTGTTGATGCTGATCAAGAATATATATACTTTATAGGGTCGGTAATGCTTCCTTTTGCCTGTTACATACATTTGCACGAAATTAATATACCTTTGTACCTACGGTACATGGTATAAAAAGACTAAATGGCATTACCAATACTAACTTCACATAAGTATTTACAGTATTTAAATTACTTAAATTATTTAATTAAATTTCCATAACATTTATAAACTAAGTAACACCTAAATTATAAGAAATATATCAAATGTTCGAAAGTAAATAAAGAAGAAATGTATATTAAAGTAGCAATGCTGTCTGTACAATTTTAAACAATTAAATTTGTTATGGTAATAATTATGTTAAAAAACCCCTACAATTATTTCATTTTTCTCTCCGTGTCCCTCGCTGGTAGACCGAATATAGCTGATGTCCTGGTCAGAGGCGTCAACGTGCCAGAAAAACGAGCAGACCGCAGAAGCCAACATTGAATGTCCTGTCGGCTGTCGCCTGTCTCCGGTTACCCAAACCAAAGCCCGAAAAACCCGAAAGCCAAAAGCCCCAAAAACCCCCTTATCCTGGCTCCTGGCGGGCAGTTTCTGGTATCTGCTATCAATTGCCGCCGTTTGGCGTCAAATTGCATTATGGCAAAGTAAATATAAATGGGAAATTGAATATATATATGGGAGTATATATATTTGTGCCATAGAAAATACCGATTTATTCCCCACCAGACGAAAATTGCTGACAGCTTTGAACTGTTTTTTTTGCTGTGAGTTCGTGCCTACCCAAAAAGGTTATTAAAATTGGCGAAGCACTTGCCAAAGTTTTCATATACATTTTTTGTTTGTTTTTTGTAATTTTTTTATTTTTCAATTTGTATTTTCTTTCATCCGATTTCCATGCACGAATTGAGCGCCATTTTCGCAAACTGTTGACAGCTGTCGAGAGGTGGGCAGCGGTTCTGTGTCGCTCAAAAGTGATACAAAAAGGATTTAAGCTCTTTAATCCTGTGCCAAAAACTACTTTTCGACATTGGCTGACGGCCAGAGTGGTGTGAAATTAAATTAAACTTGATGGAAAATAATGACAATGACAGTTGATGAGCAGTGAAATATGATCTCGAAAAGGAAACTGCTTGTGCAGGAGTTAATAACGCCTTTTGTTTAAATTTTTAATGAGATAATTGAAAAAGTTTATCTTCAATCAATTGGGTACATTAATATAATTTTATCTATCTATTATCTAGCAAAGAACTAAGGTAAATTGTAGGGAGATTGTATGAATGTTGTAAATATAATATAAATTGTAAATTAATTTATTTTCAAAGGTTTATATGCTTTAAAACCTAAAAACTCCCTTAAGCCAGCTATAAAAAAATACCAAATAATCTTTATCATCCAAAAATTTTCCTCAAATTATTTACCATCAATATTTTCCTATAAAACCCTCAAAATCTCTTCAATTTTAAAGAGCCAAACTCGATGCAAATGGTGTCTTAAATAATCCTAAACAAACTTCGGTACGAGGAGCGATGACGGCTCCTTCCATTCGCCAAATTCGCAGTGTCGTGCAAATAATTTTAGGTTCAAAACCCTGGCTGTCAGCCCGTCTGTCAGACGCGCTGCAATGGCAATCTGTGCCTGTCTGGTCGGTTATTTGATTTCTCACAACTGCCAGAAAGTTGCTCTAACCCCGGACTGGGAAACAGGAGGACTGCGTCCGTCTGCCGGCTTCTATCTTCATTCGATTCCAGTCGATTTCCTGGCTGAACGCGACTCTACGTCATCTTGACGTAAGTCAACGGATTTTAGATTGGTCACGTAGCGGCGACGGCGACGACGACGACGTCGTCAACATCTGTTCCGTCTGCGCATTTTCCCCGTGTTTTGGCATATCGCCGAGCCCACTAAATATTCGAAAACTTATCGTCGGAGATATGGGTATCACCCAATTAAAAAGTTTTTTATCACCCCATGAAGATAGTTCCTGCCATAAACACATCGAGTCACAGGTCCGTGCATAAATATGCAAATTTAATGTATTTTTAAATAATTTTCTTGTTTTCAACGCATCGTTTTGCAGCCCACGCCAAGGGGGCGCATTTTAGGTTTCTATTTTCATTCTAAACGGGTTAAAAGTTGAATGTGTCTGTCTGCCCCGATCATCGGAGTCATCGAATCATCGATCAGCGGCAATTAGGCGGGGAAATGTAGAGGAAATGATAGAGGAAAGTTTTCCCCGGCGAAAGTTTTCTCTCTCTCTGCCAGATTTTATGGCATTTAGATTGGGCGTTTATATGCGGATGGTTTGGGAAATATTTATGATTGGATTATGGGGCCAGCAAACATTTGTAAATCCCATCCAAACGAGATATTTGTGGGGGATTTTTAAAAGTATGTTCACATATTTTGGATTGCATATTAAAGTGACGAGGGCATACATAAAATTACAAAATTCCTTGTGAAATTTGTGTTGAATGCCAAGCTTAATTATTTTTAAAATCAAAAGATTAACAAAGATAAATTTCTCTAACATATTTATCATTTTATACATTTAATACTACACTTTTACAACCTATAACCATTTAATAAACATTTCCTGATGGCCTTATAAAACGTTTATTTGCTATATATATTTCTTAAGCCTTTCTTTACGTTCCTAATAACGGTTTAAAACTTTCTTTTCACTTCCTCCTGAAAAAAATAGGTGCCGTTCCATGCCCATATTTTCGCCATAAACTTAAACATTCCTTTGTGCACTCGCCCCTGACGGAGCATTTATGATTTTATTTTTATTACACAAAAAAGGTATTACGTCAAAATGCAAATTCGCTTCCTTCGCTTCTTTCGTTTGAAAAAGGCATCAAATTAATTTTATTTTCATTATGACTCATAAAACGCCACCGCAATGTGGAAAGTTTTTGGCAGACAGAGAGAAGGGGGGAGGAGTCGGTGGTGACCGGGAAAACAAACACAAAAAATTAGGGAACCCTTTTTCGCCGAAGGCCACATTTAATCAAGCTACTGCGGGACACACAAAAAATGTCCAAAGTGCGTACTTCCAGCCAACACATAATTAAGCTTAATAAATTTCTAATTATCAGATGGTCAGACTAAGTGAATAAAAAAGGGTCTAAGGACTCACTCACCCAGGAACACATGGTGCTGGGTTTGGGTTTGGGGTTTGCAAATTAACCCTTTTTATGGAGGGAACCAGAACTCCGACCTCTACTTCGACGCCGACGACTTGCGCTCGTAAAATGTCCAGTTTTATGGGCCCGTTGTCGTAGTCGCAGCTCGTCAGTTGCTGCAGCAGTTTAAATTTAAATAAATTGTACAAAACTGACTGCCGTTGGCAGTTGGGCAACTCTTAGCCACTTCCCACGTGGAGGCTTTTACGAGTTGGCCGGGAATTAAAAGTTTATCTTGATTCTCAAAGCCGTTTGAGCGACAAAGGAGACGGCGACACGGCGAGCTGCATAATTAGACACCCGCTTTCCGTCTCTTTCGCTGACCAGCTAGCCCTCTCTCTTTTCTGTCTGTCTGGTGCACAGCAAGAAAAATATACCATAGATAATATATATTTTAAATAATATTAAAATGAAGTTGATATAAGCCTAGTTTCCAGTTTGATTTGGGTATCTAAAACTCCAAAGCATACCACAGTTTTCGAGTTAAAAATACTTGTAATAGCATTAAAGTTTATTTTGTCCTGTGTAATCATTATTCACGCTCAGTTGACCACCTGTGAGTGGGACTTTTGTTACGGTATCGAGCTCTCCTACGACCCAACCTGAGCTCGAACTTTGTCCCATGGCGTTGACACAACTCGAATCGCTTCAAAAGAAATTAGCATAATTGAATTAAGCATCGATAAGCCATGTTTTCCTTCTCCCCACCTCGGTTGCAGGCGATATCATTAGCTGCTGTTGCACAAGTCGGTGGAGAAAAACGAAAGATAAGCCCTCCTCGGGCACAATGCTTATGTTTGGAGTTCATTAATTTAACATTTGATAAGGTCGCTCTGAAGGGGTTAAGGCTGGTGGTTGTCAAAATGGGTAATAAACGTTCAGCGTTTTTAACCCTTGTCCAGGAATTGATTCGCCAGGGTTGTCAGCTGCTAAAAAAGAGCAATGAAAGCTAATTTATGGAGCAGCAGCATTCCAGTGTTTAAGATAAAGTCTTAGCTAGATTTTCAGTATCTAAAAAGCTTAAAGAGGCATCTTTAAGTGCTTGAAGATATGCTAATTCTATCATAAAATTCTCTACAATGTGTCTTGTTTGTTAGCCAGACTTTACATTAGTTCCCAGCCATCGGACATATCAATCGTCTAATCCCATTTCGCATTATCGATGCAGACATGACGTGCGATAACAAGCCAAAGTGCTGTCCAAATACACCTGACAACCCCCATCGCCGGGACTGGCAAGTGCCCCAGAGTAAAGTCTTTTCCTAAGCCCAGACAGGGACAGACAGTTGGACAAATATTTGATATTTAATCTTATGAAACAGCAAACAGACAAACAGAGTAATGGAACGGGCGAGGCTGTCTGCACCGAATTTTGCCCAAGTCAACGCATAAAATTGTAATTAATTAAATTTAAAGTCGTGTCAACGGGGAGGATGGTTGCTGGATGGTTGGCCGGGTGGCAGACAACGCCCCGAAAGGATTAACAAATACAATGGCCAAACAACTTGAGGCTTAAAACTCTGCAATACAAAACCGAAGACAAAATGCAAACATAAACACAAACACGAAAACAAATACAAACACACCGAAGGGGGGGCGTGGCGCCGAAGTCCAAAAGTGCTTTTAACCTACTTTTTGTATTCGAAAAAGAGTAAACAGACTCGCAGCGCCATCCAACATATGCATAAATAGACTTTAACCCCTTGGTGACGGTGCGGCGGGGAAGAGCCAGGAGTGTTTGAAACAGTAAAGCGGCATCCTGACGGTGTTAAGGTGATGGAATGGGAGATATCCTGTAAATCTACTTGGGTTTTATTCCTAAAAATCTCTTAAGTAATTAAGAATAATTAAATTATTTAATTTTACTTCATAAAATATAGAAATCTATCTATCATAAACTAGAAAGAGTTCCTGAAATTAAAAAATCAAATCAAAAATTGTATATAGTACCTATATACCCCTTAAAAATGTTGTCCTGCTTTTGGGTATAAAAAGTGGGAACCACACTTTGCTTTTTGTTCGCTCTCTCTCTCTCCCTCTCGTTGCAATGCTTTCAACAAAATTTAATCTTATTTACACACACATATAAGCGAACACGCACACGCATACACTTTGAGTGTGACACACTCACACACATACACACTTACAGGCCCTCATCTACACTTAACAGTGTGCAAAGCGTAATCCTTTAAATGAGTTTAGCGTCACGTTCGCACTTATGCGTTAAACACGTGTTTTTTGCCCCAGCATTATCCTTTTGCCTAGGCACTGCTCTCACAACCAAAGGGGGTGGCCTTTTGGGGAATGGGTGTGGTGTGTGTCCTGCTGCAGTCGTGGCCCCCTCCCGCTGCAATATGCAACGCGTTTTTTGCAGCGCCAACAGCTGCGCACAATTCAAAATGTCAATTGAGGCAGTCCGTCGTCAGGCACAGAAAAAAAAAGAGTGAATGGACCCACGCCCCAGAGCCATTCCCCCAAAACAAGGACCTAGGTCTCTATTCCTGGACACTCCAAAACACTCTGATCCTGCGAGCAAGGACACTGATAGAAAAAATTGAACAAGAAAATATAATAAATTATGTAACGAAAAAGGTATAAAAAGTAATTTTAAAATTAAGCTATCCTTTTAAGCTACTTTTACCAGCTCATTTACTATTAAAAGTCCTTGAAAAGGACATTCTTAAATCTGAATAAATTTGAATAATATTCCCTAACAGAATTTTCTTCGATGTGCACTCCTCCCTCAGTTGGGCCAGCGCCTCTGGTGGGACTCAGTTTAGTCCACGCCACTGCACCACCAACAACTAGTCCTGTCGGCAGGAGGAACGGGGCATTGTGGTGCAGGAGGAACGGGGCATTGTGGTGCAGGAGGCGCGGGGGAAAAGGACTCCAGGGCATGGAGGGGAAAGGGTTGCATGCAAGAGCACTCAGTGCGCAACGTTGGCTCATTAAAGTGGCATATTTCACACATAGCCCGAGCGACAACCACTGAACCAAAGGCAGCGACAGCAACTTGAGTGGAGGGATCGCCACAAGGAAGAAAGGAATTTAGGATACCCTTTGCAGACCGAAAATGGTTCCTAAAATAATTTTACAAAGTATTAAAATATGTTCTTTTTAAATATAAAATAAATTCCGGGCTTAAATATGACAGAAATCATTTTAAAAACCTTAATTTGTAAACTCATTTCATTGATTTTAAAATGTCTCAAATATTAAGTCAAGCATTCTCCTACATAGATTTTTGAGGGTAAGTTTTAAAATTTAAAAAAGCAACACTTCCCACAAAATATCCTTCAACTAATTTACTCTCTAAATTAATTCAGCAAAGAGTCCTTGGTAGGTCCAAGCCCAAGCCAGTAAAAAGCCAAGAGAGAGTGAGCGAGCCAGGAGGCCCAAAAGTGCAAAATGCCCCAAGAATGCCATCCGAGGACTTTGACGTTGGCGTTTTTCTAGCTACGTGCGGCATGTTTTTCGGCTCCTGGCATGTCCTGCCGGGGCCAGGATGACTACGAGTACAGTTGGACACCGGCTGCAACAGTTAAGTGCTGGCAATTTGGCCTTCTTTTTCACAAAAGTCTTTTGTCGCACTTTTGGTTGGCAGTTGCTTGTCGTTGTTACGTTGTTGGTTGTTGCGTTGCGTTGCGTCGGGGGACGTCGCGAGTATGTGGCAAATTATTTTAATTGTTTCGCAAGTGCTCAGAATGCCTCGAACTTAATGGACTCTCCGGAAAGTGGGTTGGGTCCAAGCCTCTGTTGTCTAAATTAATGCCAAGGGAAATGCCATTTTTCGTTTAGATTAATTTCCTCTTTTGTTTAGTTAATTTTTGAGAAAGGTTTTGGCGGCTTTTCGGTTGGGAATGGGAATTCGCTCAGGGTTTAGCATAATTATATACCTATGTTTCCACAATACAATTTTTCATGCTTTCATTGGACATTATAACAATTAATTTAATTAGTTTAAGTTGAGGGGAAACAGATAGTTAAGCAAACAATGAACTTGCATACTCAATCCGCTTTCTCTCTAGTAAATTAAATTATTCTAGCTTACCTATTAGTACTATTTTTAAGTACATAACAACCAAAATAATAATAAATAATAAGCAATGACTTTAAAATTCTAGAAACCCCATAAAGTAGCCTTGCTGCCCCGAAACCTATTAATTAATTTATACGGTTAATTGTGGCAGCCAAAAGCCGATTTACCATATAATTACTATCCAATATTCATAAATACAAGCGGCATGTTCGTGAAAACCCATTACACTAAATTAATTTCACAAGGACAGAGTGGTCGGGGGGTGGCACTTTTAGTGAAAATATTAAATGCATTGCAAACAGGCGGAAAAAAAATATGATTGCGGGGGTGGAGGTTGGGGAAAAAGAACAACGAACAGCGAAAAGAGGGCAATATAATAATAAATAACATGCAAACGAGGCGAAATCAATGTAAAACGCGTCGAAGCGTATCATTAGTGGGCGTTGGGTGGTGTTCGGTGGGTGGCAGAGTGGGCGTGCCAACGACAAAATAACCGCACGCTGTCAATCAATATGCATGGAATATGCCCCACTCGAGGGGGTGTTCCAGCGGGGGTCCCGGCCATATTTATTATCGAGGCATATCAACAACTTGCCGTCACGCTGGTTAACACTTCAATAAATCGATAAACGCATCAAACAGAAAACGGAAAACGGAAAACAGAAAAGCTGTTGCATAATTATGACCGTTTGCGGGTCAGGCCCAGACGGAGCTTTAATTAAATTGCCGGTGTATTAGTGCGAAAGCGATTGGCAGTTGCCAGTCGAAGGGAAAACGCTGCATTAATCATCACAAAAAACGCAATCAATCGAGCGGAGTTCTATGGCTTGCACACTTTCCCGTTCGGAAAATACACTTTTCCGGGGGCTGTGTTGAAATAGCATAAAAACTGTGTGCTTTAGGGGCTTAAAATGAGAGAATTAAGTAAGGATTACATTTGTTTTTGCTGACCACAGGGTTTTTATTTAGGTAAAATCGTAAACTTACTTGCCTATCATATTTCAATTTATATATATTTCATTTAAATGTTGAGGGGATTATGGGAATTTAAAGGGTTCTTTGTTTCATTTTTTTATGAATAATATATAAAAAACTGGAATTATCTCCTACCCAAATCTTCTCTATTAATGATCTGGCACCAAGAAAAACATCTCTGATATACGCCAAACGCTTTATCGAGATTGTTCTCGTTCATTTTTTCCGATTTCCTCCTGTCAAATGTGTCCCACTTCCATATCAGAGCATCTGTCATTCGTCTGCGACCCTTTATTTATTCCCACGGAAATTTCATCTGCCGTTTCCAAGTGAATGGGCACATCAGTCAACGATAACGATGCCGATATACCGATTGCCGGTCCGTCAGGTGCGCAATGCAAAGAGCGAAAATTAAGTTTCCACCTCTCCAGCACCCGCCAAATGCACCACCAGGGGCAGCCACCACTACATACGTGTGCCACCCACTACCCGGGATCACCCACCAATCACCCGAATTCCCACATCCCGGCCAACGGAATACGGCTGTAAACTGAAGTTGGCGCACGTGTCCAACAAACGCTTGCCTTGGCACTCCACTCCGCTCCACGCCGCTCCACTTGCCACTTGCCACTCCAGCCAGCTGCCACGTGTCGATTCACTTGTCAGCATATGTTCCACGTGATTCCCAACTGCCACTAGTGCCTTTTGCTCCCGGATTACTTCCGTTTTGCACTGGGGAAAATGTCACAAAACAAACTTAGAAGGTAACTTTTAGGTGAAGAGACTTTCAAATGAATTTCTTAAATAAAGAAAAGAAGTTTAAGATTAGGAAATAATTATTTCATAAAGTATTTCTTCTTAAAAAAGCAGTAAATATTATTTTTTCCAGGCAAACAATGAAATCAACAAGAACCTAAAACCTATTAAAAATAACTAAATTTCAGGTTATACAAAATTTAAATTTAAAATAAGCTAAGCTGTTATTATTAGAAAATATATATTGTGGTGTTAGTTCATTAACCTATTTTTCAGTGTAAGTATATAGTTTACCCCTTAATCCCCCAGAGAAAAGCGTGGGGGTGTCATTATGGGGATAGCCTGCGAATAAAAGCCAACTAATGGCGGCTTTTGTCATTACTTCGTGCTATCCAGGATCTGCCATCCCCTCAGCATCCGTGGCTTAATATCATTCTGCAACTTGTTGTTTGCTTTCCCCCCTTTTTTTTTTTACTAATTTTATTTAGCACTTTGTTGGCCGTTGCTGCTGGGTTTTTAATGCTGTTAAATGCAATGCAATTTTTATCTGGTCTAAAAGGATTTCGCAACCTTCCGTATTTCGCTCCCGCGCCGGATTACGTGTTTTTGCATTTTCAGCTGGACTTGCTGCATATCCGTCCACGTCCTTCTGCATCCTGTCGTCCCGTTGTGTTATCTTGCGGTTTTTTGCATCAAGTTGAGAATTTTCTCATTAATTTCAACGTTTTTCTGCAGCTGCCGTAGCTGCTGATGTGTTTTGTGCTTGCGGACAGTTGTCGGGTGTCGGTCGTCCCTTCGGCTGAGGTTGGTCCTGTCCCACTGATTGTGGTTCTCTCGGGGAGAGAGTTCTGGATGTCCTCATAGCTGATGGCCATTCACCATCAACAGCA
The DNA here is from genome assembly GCA_008042635.1 of Drosophila nikananu. Lineage (NCBI taxonomy): Eukaryota > Metazoa > Arthropoda > Insecta > Diptera > Drosophilidae > Drosophila > Drosophila nikananu. Next base: position 11,660 of record VNJV01003942.1, on the reverse strand, counting down.
AATTAAAGCCAGTATTTCAGTATGTGTTTTGTGGGTTTGAAACTAAAAGCAGAGGCATGAATTTGCATTAGTTTTAATTAACATTTTAGGTAGAAATTTAGAGGATATTAAATAAGATATAAAATATCACAAAATAAATACTAAGACCGTGTGATATTTATAATTATTTAAATATCAGATGGCTTAACTCACTCAACTGCAGTTCACCCCTTGTAAACACTAACGATTCTCTTCCTCCAAAATATATATTTCCCCGAAAAGAATGCCAGAAAAGTGCTCTGAATAACTCCCTGGCTCCCAATTTCGATCCCATCACATCTGACACATCGCAATTGCCTCATTTGAAGTTCATTAACCTACCGCACTCTGCTCTTTAAGAGCCACTCCTCACTTCCGATGGCCGGTCAGAAGGAGAAATAATAATAACGTCCGGGAAAATTCACACAAATTAAAGCCAAGTCAGGAAAATTCAGAGCAGTGAAACGGAAAAGCCACAGCGAGAGAGAGGAAGACCGGCCAAAGTCAAGTAGACAGCCAAGACAAACACCAATTAAATGCACATAATGATAATGTTGTGCCGAAAAGTCATTTGGAGCAACTAAATTACAACTTCCACTCTACATTACATGGCACGGCAGCGGAACCTCCTCAACCTCCCAGACCCCAACCTCTCGGCACTCGTGAACCTCGAACTTTGAACCACGAACGGAGCCCAAAAATCCACACAAAATTAAAAGTCTGCTGCAGTTTGCGAAAGGAGAAACAGATGGCTACTGCAGCGAAATGAAAACAAACACCCGAATTTGTGTCTAAAGTGTTTTCCGCCACGGAAAAAGGAAAAACGCACAAACATTCTGCCGGGAAAAGAGACAATTCGTAGAGAGCTAAAGTTGGTTTACCGCTCGGCTGAGCGGAGAAGTTCAATGCTCAAGTTCATGAACTTGGGGCAACACCAACTCGAAAGGGTTTTCCTTGTGGTCCGCTGACGGAGCAGTTTATAATTAGAAACCCAACCGAGTAGTCCCATCTCCATCTCCACCTCGGGAGTGTCTCAATCCGAAGGGAAAGTCAAGTGGATTTTGGCGGCAGAAGTGCGGGAATTCACTGCACTGCCCCCGGAGGAAATCCACGGATGAAGTCGGGGTGAAGTCCTCTGCCAATGGTTACGTAACGTGGGATTTTCTATTTACCCAAGGAAGACGTAGACGATGATGGCGACAAGTGCATACGGCTCCTTGGAAATTGACAGAAAACAAAAGCAAACAATTTGTTGGCGAGCAGGTCGCTTATGTAAATAAAAGGCAAGAATGTAACAGAAATTATTTGACTAGGTTCACGAATTTTGAATTCTCTTATGGGAAAGGAATTAAATGTGCTGATTTTCTATAGAAGAAACATCGATATTAAACTATTTTAATAATTTTCTAAGTTAAGTCCAGCTAGATGTTAACTTGAGGTAACTATTTTATGTCCAATACTAAATAGAACTAGAGAACTAGAACTAGAGAACTTTTTATAACAGAATAAATGGTTATGCCTATTATTTATTAATTTATTTTTCTCATTAATAAAGTAATGACATTAAAATATAACGTTAAAAATATTAAATGGGAAGTTTACTCTAGAAGTCCGGGTGTAAATACTTTTTTAATGAAATATGCTCTTCTTCAAGTTAAAAAAACTCTTACAAATATTCAAAAAACTCCCTTTAACAAAAACATTAAGCAGTCGCAACATCATCTGAGTTTCATCTGTCAGCCAAGAAGATCCAGTCTAGAGTATTTAAATTTTTAAACAAATAAAAAACGGAGCGGAACGCGCTCGCCATTGTAAATAGATGTGGGCGAGAGAGCGGTCTTTGTTGATATTGTTGTTGTTTTCAGCGGCTTAAGCAATGTTAAATATTTAACAAAAATAAAGCCGAGCCAACACAAAAGAGGAGATTCCCGATTTTACCATATACCTTACCTTACCACTCGTATGCATACGCTAAAGATATTGCCGGAGTGGGAACCTGCAACAAAAGCGGAGTTTCGTGCTCGTGGTTAATCTTTTAAGTGTGCCGTGTACACCGCGACTTCCCCCGATCTCCCACTACCTACTATATATATTTATTTATATATCGCTTGAGCAGCGTGTTTATATTTCGATTTAAAATTCCATGCACGCGCCGGGCATTATAAACATTTTCCTATATGATTCCCACACACATGAGTGTGCTGCTCCGATATATTGTCTGGCGGAACTTCGGCGGCTGCGCTTGTTGTCGGCGATTTTGCAACGTTTGCCATTGTCATTTGTTTGCGTTTTAATATGCAAATAAATATAATAGGACACACGATGCCTTTTAAATAAATACAGGCCAAAACATTTATGACAACTCCTCGGCGTGGCTTGCGGACGCCGCCGATTTTATTGGCCGTCCGATAAGCGGAGCGAGTCGCTGCAGTTTGCCACTGCAATTGCACTGCGTCGGCAAATATAAATTGCAGGAAATGGAAAATAAAATGTTTATTTGCCATAAATTGGTCGGGCCGCCTGTTTGGTTAACCAGTATTAAAATCGCGATCGTTCAGGTGGTGGCGGTCGGCCAAGGAAATTGTACAAAATGTTCAAACGAAATGGCCTAGCGATTGGGGGTCCGCCAGAAAGGCAATCTTTGGCATTTAGTAGCCGGTTTATGACAGTTTCTTCGATTGCAGTTACAGGTTTTATTAGTTCTTTTAACCATGCGGATTATGATCGAAGAGATACTTAAATGAGTGAGTTTTAAACTTTGTGTGGGCTTGGTATTTCTTCTATTTCATTCATAGAGTAGAGGGAAATGTTTTTGAAGGATGAAATATTTTACAGTAAGCCAAGGGAAAAATCTGGAAAAAATAATTTACAGTATACAGAGACATAAATTAATTAAATGAAAATATTCCAAACATATTATACTTATTTATAACTTGTCGCTTTCAAATTATAATGAACAAACAAACAAAAGAAGACTTCATTGTAAATCTATGTCCAAGTCCCCTCTTTACATGTAATATTCAAGTCCAACATAAATAATTAATCTTCAAAATGCGCTGGTTTTCCTTGTTATGCAACCGAAAGTCCTTGCAGCATGCGCCACACTCTGCAGGAGAGTAAATTTATGGCCCATAGTTGGCGAATGTGCTTGCTCATCGAGTTGTCAGGCTGCTGGAGAGGACTTGGACTTGGACTTGGGCACTCGGATCGGAGGACCGCATCCGTAACACTCGGCACATTATGCTCAGACAATCTAATGCCCTGCCTAATATTTATATCCGCTCTCGACTTAAGCTATTGCCAAGACAAACACCATGGACATAAATCCTTCGAGCGGGCATCTGCATAATGCATTTATCTCGCAAACCCCAACCAACAGGCAGACATGGTCGGCATTCATTTATCACATTTATCGCTTGCAAGCGAATGCAAAAATTCTATTACTGTCCACAAGAAGCACAGGACTTGGACTGCTGCATCCAGAAGGAAGGAGTGCTGAGCCCGGAATCCTGCCTGGGAAGCAGACCATTAAAAATTATGGAATAAAATCTTGCACATCATGTGAGACCGGCGACATATGCGATAAATTTGCCACAAAGAAAAAATAAACCCAGGAGCGGAGAGCTAGAGAGAGATGCATTGCCGGGATCTTGAGATTTCCGCAGATTTTCTTTCACTGCATCCAACGGGCGCACATTTATCACTGTCCAAGTTATGCCTTTTCGCATTGCATTTAAGCCGTGTCCATAAGGATCAATGAGGATAATTCGAATCTATGGCTGGGGCTTTGGCCAAATGTAATTATCGTTTGTGCCGCAATGGGGCACGTTTCGTATTGGAAGAGGTGGGTTGGGTGTTCGAGGTGGTTCTCGGTGGTTTTTTGGTTGATTTTTGGGTGGTTTTTAGGTGTCTGCGGGACGGGTGGTTGCTCGGATTTGTCATGGCTTTCAGCTGCACATTGTGATAAGCACATGTTATGGTTTTTCACACTCCCAATGCGATTGTGTGGGGTTAAATTTTCCTTGCTCGGATTTTTCCCTTTTATCGATCGACTCCTTGTTTGCGGTTGTTACATGTTTTCCTATCTGGATTATGATTAATTGATTGCCAAGTGTTGGGGCCCCGTCACCACAATTATTGGGGGGACGTACCGAATGGGCGGCAATGGCTTATTCCCACCGTCACGCCCCTGCAATTCAATCGACTTTGGGTCAATGCTCCGAGTGAGGCGAGTGCGGCAAGAGTTTTCCCGCTTTTCCACGGAAAAGCATTAAACTGTGTTGTTCCCATTTCAGCAGACGTTGATGTCAAACAGCTGGAGTTCCTCTTGGACGCATAAACAGCCAGCAAATGTGCAACACACTAAATTGACAGCTCGAATCAAGCATAAGCAACGTTTAATTGGCACTTGGCGGAAAAAACAAAAGTTAACGAGTAGATTGGGTGGAATAAGGGGTATACTTTTCTTGATATACTTTTAATTTTTTCATTTAATTTTAATTTACACATTTTAAGAGCATTTTTTAATAAAAGAGCCAAGAAATATGTACTTCGCAATCTTAAAGACCTAAAACACATATGTACATAATTAAGACTCCTAATTTTGTAAAGTCCCATTGCAGTTAAAATAAATTGAAATCTATCCACGATCTTTAGCAAATTTCTCATTAATGACAAACCCCTTCCGATAACCTTAGTGCCATCTGAATTATCAGAGTATAATGAGCAGTTTGCTGCTTAAACATGCCACATCGAACGTGCCAAGTGCGGAGGAGTTTCGGCAGTGGCACATGTGTGCGCTGCGGCAATCATTTAAATAGTTATTGCACTTTCCCCCCCAGCCCCAGCCCCAAGCACACCGGCAATGCAATTAGTTTAAAAGGCCAAAAAGATCAGGAGCAGGAAAAAGAGCAAAACAACAAGTTGGAAAAATGGGAAAAACTGCCAGGGAGTGACAGGCTGACATGCCAGGAAGAGAGGGCTACAGCCCGGGAGGATGAGCTATGGCACATGGAAGAATGTCAAAGCAAAATGAAGCCATTAAATGAACGGCGCAACTTGGAAGCCCCAAAAAAAATCGAATAGACGACGAAAAACACAGGCGGCACGAAGGAGTGCTAAGCCAGAAAGCAGTGGCAACACAATTTAACACCCGCCGCTGAGGCGATGGGCAGCTCACAGTTTGACGGGCTTGCCACAGCAGCAACACCAGCAGCAGCAGCAACAGCAGCATTACTCCCAGCAGCAACATCAGCAGCCACAGCAGCAACAGCCATCGCCAGCCGGCAACATCATCTCCTCGTCATAGTCCGGATGGAGTTCCGTTCCTGGAGGAGCTGGCGGATGGAGACGCAGGCCAAGTATCGTAAACGTCGAGGAAGCACTGCGAGAAACATCTTAATTCTAAAAATTTTTAGAAATGTTGTTATGTGGAATTTAGTAAAATTTTTAAGGTTAAATAGGTGTAAAAGAATTAAAGGAAACTCAATTTTATTGTACTATGATAATCTCTTAACATCTTTTGAACAACTAAGTAATATTATTTCATCGAAAATTTAAATAATTACTGCTCCTTCACCTTAAATTTTATAATCAAGTGAATTTTGTTCTTTAAAAAAATGTAGAAGCTTAATTAATAATTCTAAACCCTTCCCTAACATCATAAATTCCCTTTTCCTCAGTGTCTTTGTGTACCTTTAGGTCGGCGGACGTTGACAGGTCGCGAAAAAACCTTTATGCTCTATGGCAGGAATTTCCCCACTGAGATTGAGGTAAAGTCGAAATTTTAATGGCCTCCCCAGATGCAATAAAAGCCCAGGAATGGAATGGCTTTAGCGTGCATAAAGTTTTCCAACAAATTGCACTCAGCATACGCTGCTTAATTCAAGTTCCTTTAGTTTAGCCAAGTCAAAACTGTGCTCCACATTAATCAGCTAATAATGCCAGACAATTAGCAATTGCGACAGCCATTTACTGGGGTTCCCCTCCAGATACTCCAGAGAACGTGAAATGCCATCCATTTTCATATGCCAACATTTTAAGGTAGCGCAGCGCCGAAAAACTTTGCACAGAAGACAAACGACTTTTCAGTTTGGGGAAGGGTAAACAGAAAGAAATTTGTTGTTGATTTTAATTATTTAATTTAATAAAGAAATTATTACTGGCGTTAAAAAAGAATGTGATACTTGATGTTTAATTATTATATTATTGCTTACATGTATTACCTGATACGAATTTAAGTTAGAGCTTTTTAAAACCAATTTTTTGAAGACTAAACTATTCTATACCAAGGGCTTACAGATTTTCTTCTTTAAATATTTCTTTCGTTAAACCCTAATATTCTTTCTAGTGCACTTTGAAGAATAGGGGCTTTGAATCTGTTTGGGGATCTGCTTTTTGCCTGAGCCCCGTTCACGTGAGTTCTGCAACATTTTTGCAAAGTAATTGCTCATTTTGACAGGTCGTGCAACGCCCTTGTTTGCAGTGGCAAGCAGCTTCTTTTGCTCCTTCAACGTCTTTTGCTGCTGCCGGCTTGTTGCTTCCTGCCAGCAGCAATGGATGTTGCAGTTGCAGCAGCAATTCCAGCAGCAGTAGCAGTTGAAATAACCTGCAGCAGCCCGCAGTTCTTCACTTGCGAGAAAGCAATAAAATCTTATAGTTTGTTTTTTGTTCGGCGTTGCCTTCTGCTCATGTGGCGTACCAACAACGACAACGACAAATGCAACAACGACGACTTGGGGAAAAAGGCGACAACAATGACGACACTGACTACTGACTCGGTCCTGTCACTGACAGCCTGTCAGAAGGGGGAGGCAGGAATGTCCTCCCCATGATGTCGTGAACCGTAATGCGATTCCTTCGTCCTTTTATGCCAGGGAGTCTCCCGAAGGGTATGTCCTCTAAACTTGCAGGACTTGGCTTTGGAAATGAAATGTACCACTATTTTGGAAATATTTAATGCAAAGCTTTGGTAGTTAAGTTAAAACTAATAATAGCTATATATATCCCTAAGCTCAATATATTTATTATGAAATTTAAAACTTTCCTAAGTCTTAGAGCATCCCCCATTCGCTGAGTATCCCCAATATTCCCCTTAGCCTCACTTACAACGTTTGTGCTCGTTGCCTCTTTTATTGCCACTATTAAATGCATTTCACAATAGTTTGTCGATGGATTTGTTATTGTTAGCCATAAAATTAATATGCGTTCTGGGGACAACAATGCAACGATTTTGATGACATCCCAGCAAGTGCGATATTGCAGCTACACGGAGTAACATCTGTTTAGCATAACCCCCTGGCAACATTGAATGCAATTCTATGGCATCCATCTGAAGATAGGGTTCTTTGAGCACAGAGAGAAATCTAAATAATACCTTCAGCTATTTTAATCAAAAATAATAGGAACGAAATAGAATCAAGATCCTATTTAACAATTTTTATTCCGATAAGGAACGCTTTCAAGAAATTAAAAATCGATTTAAGGTTAACTGGAGAGTATTTATTAAATGTTTGTAATTACTAATCATCTTTTATATTCTATATATTTATATGTTTGTCCTTTCATTACGATTATACCAAAGATATCTTATTTAAAATCAACTAAATAATGACCATAAATCACTGTAAAATTCTACATTAAATTTTTTCAATAAACCAGATTTTCCCCAGTGTACTCACTATATAAAGAGCAATACTTTTTGCTGGCCCAACGAGCAGCGAGAGTTTTTCACAATTTAAACGGATGACACGACACAAAAGTGTCAATCAAGCGAGCAGTTAAGGCCCCCGAGGGCCATTCAAGGAATTCTGATGGGAATGGGAATGGGAATGGATAGAGTTGGGGTTCAGAATGGAGATGGGAATGGAGATGGAGTGTTGGCATAGAGCAATCTGTCACAATCAATTAATTGCTCGCAGAACTATCAACGGACATCAAACAAATCCAAAGGTAAACGCAGCCGATGCGTATCTGTGAGATACGAGTTTGCCTTTTATCAGCACGCACGATCACTTCAAAGTGGGGAAAAGTGGTCTGGGGAGAACCGGGATTCAGTGGAACGGAAGTGATTGCCTTCACACCCATTGACTTCACCGTTGCGGTTCACACAGATCCGATCTGGGGTGTCTCCTCCACCTCCTCAAACCTGGCGGCAACATCAACGGAATCTCTGTCTAGTTTCTGTTTCACTCTTGTGGGGGAAAAACATCAGATCAATAATTCGATCATGTCAAGGTGCTTCGGCATGGATCTGGCGTATTTATGTTGTGTTTTCGAAACACAACTTGTCATGTTCACATTCGTGTTAAGGTTAAATGGAATTTGTTTATTGGTCTTGTGACCTCTCAAGCGTTGAAGAAGCAACTGCAATATTTCTAATTGAAGGCGACAGTTTTCACTGAACTTGCGTAGGAAATAATTAAAAGAGACAATCTAAAAGATCGAATTGACACACCTTAGGGTAGGTGTAAGTTAGTTAACTTTGAACTTAAATCTTTGTTTAATTTTAAAATATATTTCTTATTTTATAACATCTGCCTTGCCCCACTTAGGGGTGCAACTAATTGAGCTCCCATAAAACACATGTCACTTTCTAAGGCAACCTTCATTAAAGATGCATTACTTCCTCTAACCAACGAGACCATTGCCAAAGAAGTGCAACTGCAGACAATTTGGCTCATAAATAACGCGTTGACAGTTTGTAATTTTGAAAAGTAATCAAGCAAAGCTAATTAACAACAGCACCCAGTGGCAGAGGTGTACACCTCCGAGTGTGCACTCTCCTCAAATGAAAGGCGCAGTGCATTCGTCGTATATGGCGGATACAGCATAGAGGGGGCTTGTAGAAAGTCGTCGGCGCTAATGAGAAAAATATGACACAATTGTAATTATCTGTAGAGGGAGCGGCGATGATGCCCGCCGAGTCCCGGCAGTTAATACCAAATATGCCAGACGCAGTCCGAGCAAGATGAATGAGCATGAATTATAAAAACATAAAAAAAAAGAACAGGGAAAACAAAAAGGGAAAACCCAACCGGGAGACCTCTTCACGTGGCTGCGAATAGTTGCTACTCGTAGTTGTAACTGCAGCTGACATTTCTGTTAATTTTGATGTATGGCCAAGACCGGGAGGGAATACACTTTTGTGTATGTTTCAGCGAGCTCAGCTCCCTGTAAACGGATTTCCACTCGGGGGAAAACACAGGGGCAACCTGAGAACGCTTGAAAAAACAATAACAGCTCGAATGAAAATGAAATGTGGGCGTTATAAATTCAGTCGGTTAGTAGAGCTGGCAGTACACCTGCCGACGGTTCCTTAATTGCGGCACAGGTAAGAGGTTAAGGGTCCCAAGTAGGCGCTATAAAGTTTCATTAACCGTGACGCACACACCCTCCCCCAAAAGCGTAACTGATTAACAAAATGCGCATAAATATGGGAAATATTAGAGGGTAACTCGCGTGACAGCATCCCATGGCGGAAAATCCACCCCTACTACATAGGTGGTGATCTGATGGCGAAAATCGAAAAAATGACGCAGTGAATTTCGGTTTTCATGGGAAAATGTATACCATATAAACCCTAGGATGCACAACCTCGTGTCCAAGGGATCTCGCCTCCGACTGTGGGTGGCATATATATATAATATATATCTCGACATCACTTGTGGCTGGGAAATATGTTGTGTCATTCCTGCCACTCGAGCGTGTGTGTGTCCTACAGATCATTTAACTTGCGAGCATGCAGGAAAATTTGTTCAGCCAGCGCAAGTATTTTGGGTAATTTTTCGTCTGGGAAAATCATTAGACAAGACCGAGGGGCAACATGTGCAGATCGGTGGAAGGAAAGGGCCATACGTTTGCCATGGGAATTAATATGAAAATGGAAGAACCAGGGTTCAGGGATATGTTCCTCCTAATAATTTAATGAAATAAATGTATATTTAATCTATTACACATATTTACTTGGAAATACTAAACATAAACTAGATAAAACAATAAAATAAATTTACCATTTTTTCAACATAAATTAAGGGGGTACATCGGAAAAATTGTTAAAAAAATTTTCAAAAATTATAAATCTAGTTTTAAATGCAGAAAAGTTCTCCCGTAAAAACTAGGAAGAAAAAACCAAACCAGACCGAAATCGGTTGAGTTTAAGAAAAGTTATGATCAAAAAACCGTAGCGATTTTTAGGCAAAAAATTTACCCCTTTTTTTCAACATAAATTAAGAGGTTACATCGTAAAATTTGTAAAAAATTTTCCAAAAATTATAAATTTAGTTTTAAATGCTGAAATGTTCTCCCGCAAAAACTAGGAAGAAAAAACCAAACCAGACCGAAATCGGTTGAGTTTAAGCCAAGTTATGATCAAAAACCCTTACCAATTTTTNTTCTTTCGCCAAAAAAGAGCACCGAAATAAATGCAAATAATATTGTTCATATCGAAGTTGTCAATTGCAGTGGAGGACGCACGGGTCCTATCAGAGACCCCTCCACTCAATGAGTTAACAGTGGGGCGAAAACAATTCGAGGGAGAATAATACAACTCTATTATATACGAGATAAAAATTATTTAAATTTAAGAACAGAAACTCAGTGAGCAGACAAGAAAATGAAGATGAATAAAATAAATGTTTGTTTCTGCCATTCTGCAAAAAATTTTCCAACATTAGAAATCAAGTTTTAAATGCAGAAAAGTTCTCCCGTGAAAACTAGGAAGAAAAAGACTGAAATCGATTAAGTTTAAGCCAAGTTATGATCAAAAACCCTTACCAATTTTTAGGCAAAAAATTTACCCATATTTTTTTTCAACATAAATTAAGGGGTTACATCGTAAAAATTGTTAAAATTTTTTCAAAAATTATAAATCTAGTTTTAAATGCAGAAAAGTTCTCCCGTAAAAACTAAGAAGAGAAAACCAAACCAGACCGAAATCGGTTGAGTTTAAGAAAAGTTATGATCCAAAAACCATAGCGATTTTTAGGCAAACAATTTACCCATTTTTTTCAACATAAATTAAGGGGGTACATCGTAAAAATTGTTAAAAAATTTTCAAAAATTATAAATCTAGTTTTCAATGCAGAAAAGTTCTCCCGTAAAAACTAAGAAGAGAAAACCAAACCAGACCGAAATCGGTTGAGTTTAAGAAAAGTTATGATCCAAAAACCATAGCGATTTTTAGGCAAACAATTTACCCATTTTTTTCAACATAAATTAAGGGGGTACATCGTAAAAATTGTTAAAAAATTTTCAAAAATTATAAATCTAGTTTTCAATGCAGAAAAGTTCTCCCGTAAAAACTAAGAAGAGAAAACCAAACCAGACCGAAATCGGTTGAGTTTAAGAAAAGTTATGATCCAAAAACCATAGCGATTTTTAGGCAAACAATTTACCCATTTTTTTCAACATAAATTAAGGGGGTACATCGTAAAAATTGTTAAAAAATTTTCAAAAATTATAAATCTAGTTTTCAATGCAGAAAAGTTCTCCCGTAAAAACTAAGAAGAGAAAACCAAACCAGACCGAAATCGGTTGAGTTTAAGAAAAGTTATGATCCAAAAACCATAGCGATTTTTAGGCAAACAATTTACCCATTTTTTTCAACATAAATTAAGGGGGTACATCGTAAAAATTGTTAAAAA
>VNJV01003938.1:0-19281 GCA_008042635.1 Drosophila nikananu | reverse complement strand
TCGTGGTGGTGGAGTCATGCCCATTGCAATTGGCCCGGAACACGTGTTTGCTTTGGCTGGCCAGCCGGTGGCTCTAATTCTCCATTCTCAGTTCTCCATTCTCCCGAATCGCTGCAGCTTTCACTCATGCGTGGTGGTTTTTCTCTGGAGAATCGGGAGAGTCGGGAAATGCGCCTGCGCAAACGCAAATGTTGCATGGAAGGCAAAGCGGGAGAACCAACAAGCACTACATGACATAGTGCCTGTCGTCTCATTAGGATTAGACCCACGTTATTTAATTGCATGTTAGGGATGTTAGGGATTCCTGCCTTATAATGAGTTAGTCAAACACACACACGCACAAGCACACGGCACTGAACAGAACAGAACCGAACGGAAAGCAAGTGATTAATGACTTTAGAACCTCCTCTGTTTATCTCACTCTTAGGCGGGTCCGCAGCCTAACCTCTGTTGGTTTTTCCACATGAATTTATTTACAAATAAAATTATAGTCTCAAAGTCAAGGCAGTAGGGGCAGTAAGGCTACAAAAGCAATATAAGCAACTCAGGCAGCGGCGGCGGCAGCCATTTAAACACCCCATAAACAATTTGCCATAATTTTGTTGAACGACGACGGACGGCGCTCCCTCATTACAAAATGACGGCAAATTGCAATTTTCAAAGCCCGCATGCCGATCCAAACTGAAGCGATCCCCAGTCCATCTCAGCCCATTCCACTGAAGATCCCATCCATCCATCCATCCAATTCGGTAGCCAGCGATGCAACGATGTGACAATCAACGGCACGTCCACGGCCTGATGTGATGTGATCTGATGTGATGAGTGCGTCTATCATATCGTCAACGTGCGTCGTGGCAGTCATCCTACCCCAGTCCCACCTCCAGCCCCAATCCCTTCTCCAACTCCCTCCCTATACCTATCCCCATATCCATCCTCATCTCGCCATCGTCATCGCCATCGTCATCGTCATCGTCACTGTCAACCGACAACATCATCATGCCGGAGCAGCAACTACAGCCAGCAATCACGCAAAGAAATTTAATTTGAAAATTAAGATTTAGTTTCCATTATTAAATAATTTGTATTTATTATTGACAATTATTTTTCAAGATTTTTACTAGCAGTATTTGCAGCAGTTAACCAGAACCAGTTTATAAACAAGGTCAAAATATGACCAATTTATTTTTTTCCTTCGAATTTATATATTTTATTTTATTTTCATTTATTTAATATCCCTTAACCACCCCTTCTTCCTCTCAGTGTAGCAAAGCCTTCCCAAGGCTGGACTATAGCCCCTTGATCTTGATCGGGAGCCCAAGCTGCGGCTCAGCTGAGGAGCTGCAGCTCCACTGAACTCCGCTCGGCTCATCATCGTCGTCATCGAAATTGTCATGTCACGAAAGTTAGCTCCCAGCTGCTGCTGCTGCTGCTTTTGCTGGTGCGGCTACTGCTGCTATAGTTGCTACTGCTGCACCACCAATCCGTTGGCGGCTCAGCTTTATTGTGGTTCTCATTTTTTTGTTTTTAGTGTTTATTTGGCCCTTGATCCACTGGGCACGGCCACTTTATAATTGGGTTTGGCTCTGTGCGGCAGTTTCCCTCGCTTTTCAATTAGCATAATGGAAAACTAGCCATATAGTTTATGGTTTAATGATATATTATAAATATTTTTACTGTTATTTATTCAGTTATCAAAGAAAAGCCTTTAGTGGGACAGTTTTTCAGTGGGTAATTAATATTTAAAGGGAGGGGTTTAATGGGTGAGTTGCCTAATTTGGCCACTAATTTTTCTCAGAGAATTTGGTGTTGTAAAATGTTTGAAAATATTTTTCTAAATTAAAATTGAACGATTTTCAATTAATTTAGTGTTTGGTTTTGGAATTTAAGTACACATTTCTTTAGTAACATTTTGAATAATATATTTTTGCTTTAAATAAAACAATTTACTAACATAAATTCCCCTAAAATCACCCACTAATTAATTCAGAAAGTGAACTGTAATTAACTATTTTTTAATCAGGTTTTCGACTATTAATTGTTGGATTTGAAATGATTTAAAGCTTAATTAATTGTTTTTTTTATTTGTTGTTCTCTACGCATTTTCGTTATATTTTGGTGACTATTTTCTTTAAATAACATTGTTTTACTTGTTAAAATTCCCTTAAAATATTTTTAGAACCTACTTTAGGGTATTCCCGCTTTTCTGATCATCCTCGAATTAATTTCCCCTACTTGCTGTAATTGTTGCTGGCTGGAGCCGCTGTTGTTGCTGTTGCTGCTTGGGATTTTGTGGCTTAAATGCCTTTTAAATGCAGCTCCCCACGGGAATATGCCACCGTCGCCAGTCTGGCTGTCTGCCTGTTGTTGTTGCTGCTGTTGCAGCTACTGTTGCTGCAGCTCCAGTGGCTGTTGTTGCTGTTGCTGTTGCTGTTGCAGTGGCTGCTGTTGACATTGTGATCAACGATAGCGGCCTGACAACTGATGGCAATCACTTGTCGCGCTTCAGATCATCCGCCCGGCAGCAGCAGCAGCAGCAGCAGCAGCAATGAATGTTGCATGTTGGCCCCATGCCTTGACACAGATTTGTTGGCCAAAGTTGGCGACAACGTCGTCGCCTTTTTTGGCCCAGGCGTCTAAGCCGGGACTTGTAAAGGATCCAGGGATCCAGGGATCGTTGGATCGTTGGATCCCGGCAGCCAGGTAGCCACGACAATTGACGCAAACATCAAAACTGTCTAATTAAAAAGCATTGCCACAGTGCGTAACAGGAATCAATGGGAATGAGGATGCCGACAAAAGCGTTTTGACTTTATGACATCTGAAGAACTGAGAGGTGGACTGGGGACCGAGAGAACTTGCTATTTATTTTGTAATTTTTACTGGAAACCTTTAACGCGGCTTCTTTCTGGACTCTGAGCTCTCAGCTCTCAGCTTTGAGCTCTTCTGGCTAAATTATGGACTCTCTGCAGCGGACTATAAAACAACAATGATTCGTATAAATTGGAAACATTAAAAAAGCAATCAAAAATGTTCGGGCCAAGGCAACAGTTTGCGGTCTCTCCTCGGGTCAGTTTAACCTGGCGTGTTAACCTGTTGCCTCTCCAAATCAGACAGAAAAAAAAAAAAATATAAAGGAAAACAAAACAAAAATTTCAGCTGATGCAGCAGCTTCACACGAAACGGCGGAGCGGCAGAGAGATCGAGCTGATGATGATGATGATGACGACGACGGCGATCGAACGGCGATCGAGATATACGAGCTATGGGGCAACCTCACTCAACGTTCCACGTTCAACATTTTGGCCTTAACGCCTTGGCTGACTGATAGCAGCAACAACAATACCCGTCGATTGTTAATCAGTTAGATATAAAACAAAATAGAGGGAGAAGAGGGATCTTCTCTCCTACAACACCCAAACTGAAAAAAAAGAACAACGAAATCTCATCGCGTATCTACGACATGTTAATGATGTTTCCACTCCCCACAAAAGACCAGAAAACAAGAAAAACGTTTGCTTTGTGGGCCCTGAGATCCGAAATTCCTAGAAGAAGTCGCCTGCGCTCTCGATTGATGTTATTTATGTGAAATGTCTGTGAAATTATTACCCTTTTTCCCATTCCAGCGCCCATGGGGGAATTTATTTTATTTCGTTTGAGTTTTACTCGCTTTTAATTAGCAACAGAGAGAAAAGAAACTTCAGATCTCTTCGAAACATGGTAATTTAATCTCCCCGATCCCAATCTCGATTCACTTTGACCACTCATCAAGTAGTCTTCCAGATCGACTTTAAAATGTGATTCCAGTTGATTGTTTCGCCTTATTTTCGAGTATTCCTATCGCCCGCCATAGATTTGACGCTCTTTTGTCTTTGTGGCCTTTTCTTTTTAATTGCATTTAGTTGCAAATAGATGACATATTAGTGAAGATATAGGGCTTTAGCGGGGGGAAGCATTAATAAAACTGGAATAAAACTGGCGTTTGTGGAGGTTGTCTTATCTGAAGTAGGTGGAAGATAACCAGGTTTATGGGATCGAATGGGGCCCTCTTTTGATAATGAGAAATTCCTGTTCAAATTTGTATTTAAATGTTAGATTAGGTATATTTATCATGAACTCTTTGATACTGGTTTACCTTTAAGATGGATAAAAAAGGTTAGCCTGGTGTTTTAATTAAATATTTAAGAGGGAAAGAAAAAAGAGCATTTTGGTTATATTACTGGGAAATAAAGTGTGCCCTGGTATTTAATTTTTAAGTATAATTTAGTTTAAAATGCATAGTTTCGATACTACTCTTTTGAATAACTTCTTAAATATTTGAGTTGAATGATGTAATATGCGAGTATAGTGATTTAAATGTATCCAAAAAGGGTGTGCTTTGCCCACAGATTAGTTTGCTTTTGTTAACTTCAAACGAACTTAATTTAAGCTGATTTCTTGGCCACAAAAAGTCCACATCTAACTATGAAAAAGCTATATATATATAGTATAGTAAGCCTTCCATTCAACCTAATTGAATAAAATGCGAATTATTTATAGCCCGGCGAGACTAATTCCAGTCCATCGTCCCACAGAAGCCCAATGTTTGCCATTGTTCTCCGCACTCCCATTTCCAACTTCCTTTTCAGTTTTTTATCATTTTTTTCTTTTTCATTTTTTTTCTCGAAGCACGAGTCGCGAATGGCGAGAACTTATGAATGGCCAGCAGAAAACTATATAAATATATATATCTGTGTATATATGGAGCTAAGGCAAAGTCGGCTGTCATTTGCCAGTCACCATTAAAATCAGTTGAGTTATAATTTGACTAATTCCAATGGATTGCATGAATCAACTTTTGGTCTTATGCTTATGCTAATTCGCATCGGTCCGAGGCCCGGCCCCAGTCAGATCGAGTCAATTGTAGGCCCATTTGGATGGACTTAAGTAGTTTCTTTTTTATTATTATTATGAACTGGGTTGGCCAAAGGCAGGGCGAGTCTTTAAGGCTGGTTTGCATACGGAATACACTGGGGGAAATATTTTTTAAATTTTTATTTAAGTATAAGAATTATTTAAGGGTGGTTTATAAACATGTAAACTAATTTTCTATGGAAACTTTTCACTGAAAGAGCGGAAAGTGTAAACTTTTGTGACAGGTTATCTTAATGGATTTTAAGTTAAGAGGGAGGATCTAGATGCATTTATATATTTTTTGATCTAAAAGGTGGGAATGCAAAAACTTTCCTAAAATCTGAATAAATACTATGATGTTTTAACATATTTATGAATTTTGTAATTAAGTAGAATTAAAGATCTGCAAGCTAATTTTAAAGAGGTGCACATCACCCTTCACCCTTTTTAATTTAAGTTTAAATAAAGAGAGAGACTTTAAAGATAAACAAGATATTTTCAGGCTCCACAATCATTTTTAAGAACACTTTCCTTTGCATACTTTCCCCTATCTCCCCCAAATCTTGTCTCATTTATTTCTGCCAGTGCATCTATGTAGATGATTAGCTCGGGAGCTGGGCTCGGGGCATGTCTCGGTCCAAGGTTGTCTGCCTGTCTCTTGTTTGTTCATCAAATTATATAGAGCTCGTCTGCCCGGGCGAACGACTACCGACTACGGACTACTGCTAACTGCTAACTGCTAACTGCCATGCTCCTTGCATTGCGTAGAATATCCTTTCAATTCGTCGGGCCCCGGGCACAATACAATTGGACCTCACTGTGGCCGTGCATGAGTGTGTGGTGCTGCTGCTGCTTCTGTTGTTGTTTGTCCATGTCCATGTCTGACGTCGTCTATGGCCTTTTTGATGTGCGTCCAGTCGGAACGCAAAAGTCGATCTCCCCACAGCCTCGCCTCCTCGAGAGCCTGTCGTGCTGCCAAGTTTTTGGAGAGCGTTGTAGGTAAACACTCGCGCCTAAAAATATCTGCGCTACGAGCGAGGCATAAGCTCCTCCCGAGAGCGTGCATCGTGCCACAACTTGGGCAACCAAACCACTTTGACTGCGAGAAACCCGAACGAGGAGGCAGCTGCAACGCGTTTCGATTAGTTGCCGCGGCGGCGGCGGCGGCGGCTGTCTGTCAGTCAGTTCAGCTCACTCAAGACCCAGCCCAGCCCCGGCCGACCCTCCCTGCTGCTCCTCTGTCCACCGGTGGTAGCCTCGGTCTCCGGTTTAGTTCCAGACCCAGACTCGGGGTTTGCTTGGACCAAGAGTAGCCCGTTTTTTACCTATTAACCAGATTTGTACCTCTTTTTTTTCTTGTCGGGGGTAAAAAGGTGGCAAATATTTTATTTTTACCCGCAATAAATGGGGATGAATGGGAAATACTAATGAACAATGTGGGACTAATGAATGAGGACACATGTTTTTTTTTTGCTTAGACTTAGATGGACATGGGTGATATTTTATGTGTGGTTTTTTAGTAGGGAACTTGTTTGTTAGTGAGGCATATTTTGTGGGTAGAAGAAATTAAAGCGCGTTATGTATTTTATTTATTACTTTTTTTTCGGTACATAAACAAATGTATTTATAGTCTAGATACGAAAGGATATGCATAGAAGCTTTTTATAAAAGATCTTTACTATTACTTCGATGACATATTAAATGTAGCAGCGATATGCATTTAGTTTATTATATTTCCTTGTGTTTTTACACATTTCCATGGCTAATATTAAATAAATGCTTTTTAGAAAAGATAAATTTTGTGACTAGCTGAAATTAAGGCGCATCTTATTTATTATATTTCTTTCTAAATATTTTAACTGTGTTAAACATTCCTAAGAAATATGTAAGCGTTATGGATCTTATTAATTATAATGTCTCTGTGTAAATATTTCACTAAACTAGTCTAATATTTTTCTGTATATTACTCTCTCCTCTCCCATAATACCTTTTCCTAGTAAGCTAATCATTTGCACCGAAATACCCTTTACCTATATACATTTAAAGGGTATCAAGAACGAAACGCTGACGTCTCAGTCGCTGCTGACGCTGTCTTGTTAATTTTTTGAGCTATTTATTTTGATGTTTTCGCTTTTACGCTCTCGTTAAGTCGCCCAGACGCAATGCCAAAGTTCTTTAGTGGCTTGCAAAAAAACTAAAGAGAAGCCGAATGAATGGCAAAGAATAAAAAAATAAAGAAAACAGAAAAGAAAAACTCTGCTGACCGTCGCGAATGTGTATATTCCCCATTCGAGGGCCAAACGAGGGGCTCTATTCCGATCTTCCGAGGGGCTGCCAAGGGGTTAAGGCGGCCACATCGTTTGTGTGTGCAGCGTTGCATCACGAGATAGTTAAGAGAGATATGCATACGAAATTGGAAATGCTAATTAATATGTTTTGCACAGCAGATACGACGGCGATATCCACACATCCTCGGCGACTCTGTTTACATAAGCGTTAACTGCTCGCCCGCACTGGCCGCCTCTCGGTCTCACTCGCAGTCTCAGTCCCAGAGCCTCTCCGTCTCTCTGCTGGAGATTATTAAATTAATTTTTATTAGGCGTCAAGCCGTAAAGAACAGCTGAGATGGATCGCCAGGGAATCGAGTGCGCGACTGCCTGGCTGGCTGGCTGAATGAATGGCAAGCTCACATGACAACGCGTTATAATTAAGAACAATGGCAACTTATTCAACATAAAACACACTTATTCAGTGCCCAAGCAGGAACGGAGCCCAGTCCCAGCTGATTTCTTAGGGATTTCTTAGCCCGCCGCCGCCGCCGTTGACACTTGACGGATGCCATCGCCGATTGCCGTGACATGTCATCGCCCGGGAATTTAATTGCAACGCCCTCGCGGCTTGAGAGCGGTAACAACAAGTCTCAGAAATGAGTTTGGGGAATTTTCTGGCTTGAGGAATTAATGGGAGATGCTTTTCGGGTACAATACTGACTGAGGAATATTTAAAAAAAGGTTTTAGGCTTGTAAAGAGCAAATTTCTAAGGCATAAAATATTTTATCAATTTAATTTATCTTAACAAATTGTGTATAATTCTATTTTCTATTTTAAAAATCTATTTTCTATTTCATCAAATTTTATGAACTAAAATGTATGTTAGAAATGTTTATCATATCAATTTGTCATAATTTCTTGTTACTATTTCCCCCTCATAAAATTTTATAAATTAAAATTGAGGTCTTATGTTTATCTTCCCGATTTTTATAATTTTTTACTGTTTCCCATCTCACAAAATTTAATAGAAACAATTAAATAACTTATATTTATCTTTTATTTATCTTTATTTTATCTGTTAAATTTTGTTTACTATTTTTCTACTCATAAAATTAACTAAGCTTACCCGATGATTATCTTCTGCAATTTAAAGCAAGCTCAGCTCACCTGTCACCTGTTCCTCAACCCCGTCAATCCCTTCAATAAGATCCGCAAATTTACCTTGAGTAATGTAAGCAAAACAGGAAGTTCCTTTAGGAGAAGATCTTCCCAAGAGATGCCCACAAATGTATGTAAGGAATTCAATATCCTAATCCTTGCTCAAGGGTTTTACATTCTCCCTTCACCGGGGGCGTCCCTCGAAGCGGTCATTGTCTCCGGACAAATAATAAAAAAAGCAATTCCTATTACAAGACAACAAAACAGACGAAATTTTCGCAAGCGGCAGCTGGCGCAAAGTAAAAAAAAAAACACACTACGAGTATCTACAAAAGAATCATTGCCCGTGACTCATGTGACTGTGACCCAATGAGCAATGCCTCGCATAAGCGCCCAGCACCCACAAGATACAGATACCCAAGCCATACACGTCTTTGGCAACACAAGACAAGCGAAACGATTACAAAGAAAAATAATTTGCGCAAATGAAAATGAAAGAGAATCGAGAACGATCAGTCATCGTAGGGAAATGTTGCCCCCAGCTCCGTTTGCAGGCACTCAACTAATCTAATCAAATCAAATCAATGCCGGCAGGACCGCCCCTCATATACGGTTACGGATCCAGGAAACTCTAAGGCTTTGAGATGGGTACACAAGAAAAAATGTTAGAGAAGGTCTGGAAATATATATGATAAACTCAAGGAGAATTTTAAGATTGAATATGGAATAATTGGAAATAATTTTGGAAGAATTATAATATAAAACTTCTCCTTAGCTTTATTTAGGTTCCATAAAAAATACTGTGGGTATAATCTATCCTTATTATAAATAAATAAATGACAGAAAATATTACAGTCTATCAATTATGATTATTTCTACTTAAAACAAAACCCCATAAAATAATTTCAAGTGCATTTTCCCCTATCAGAACTGCAACATATTGTGCAATCCGAACGACTAAGCCAATTCTTTCTATACCCAGGCACTTCCTGGCTTACACCAACTGGCCTGATCGATCGATCTGACGCGATAAAGAAAATCATAAGAGCAGGGAGCTGGGAGAAAGACAGAAAGAAAGAAAGGTACAGGGCAGGAACAAACAATTGAGCGAGGATTGTAACAATATCCTAGCCAAAGATATCGCTCCTCCTCCTCCTCCTCCTCCTCCGGCAAACCAATCTGTTGAGCTGCTGTTTACCTGAGGACCAAGGATGAGCTCGCAGAGATCCCGATCCCGATCCGAATCCCAATTCCAATTCCAAGCCGAAAGACGATGTTTGCACGGTCAACTTTCAACACAATTTGTAGGCTACCTGCAGTTTGCTCAGACGGAGGCTTGGGTGCGGGTTTTCCTGAGAAAAGGGAGAGATCTCACATCCCATCCCAGTCCAGCGCGTTGGCCAAACAAGCTGCTTGGCTAACTGGCTGACTGATACGCATCGCCTGGGATGTGTTTGGTTAATCAGCACCTGTCGACTCAACGGGCGTCGACAGGTACAACTACAACCTGCAGGAGAGCTATATACAGTTGCGATCGAAATAATAGCACAGAAAATCAAGGGTTTAACTTTCGAGGGGTTTTATTTTGTCAGGTTTCAAGGGGGTATTTTGGGGGATAATAGTACCAGAGAAAGATAGGTGCTCTAAGGCTACATTTAAAGCTTTAAATAAATAAAATCCCGATCAAAGCAGACTTTAAATCCCTAATCAACTTAATTTTAATGATATAAATATATATATTCCTATTATTCCCACCTTAACTGTCCAAGTTCTGGTCTATATACCTTTATAGCTCAGTTCTGCGATTCGTTTTGCTCGCTTTCAGCAATTTATATATACGATTTTTGGGAAAGTTTGAAAGTGCGGTTACAACATATGCCAAGCCAGAGATCATGCGAAAAAATATGAGATTCAGAGACTCCATCTGCGGCTGAGCCAGAGCTCCAGCAACAGTGCCTTATGGCCACCTTGTCGTAATGAGTAAGCCCCAAACTCAGACCGAGATCTCCTCAAGAAATCTCGATTGCCAGCCGGTCCGAAAGAAGTGGAAATAGCAACAACTTCAAGCTGCGCTCATAAATCAAGAAAAATCAGTCAATTTTTTGTCTTCGACTCCGTGTGTGTGTGTTTGTGTGTGTATCAAACTGACATTGGCTGAATTAACAATTGATTTCAATAATTTTTTATGATTATTCCCCGCAGTTTTTTTTCGCTCTTCTGTCCGTTTTTTGTGGCGAACCAAAGAAAAGCCGCAGATCAGCCACTTGCACTCAATTCCGGGCTTATTCAGCAAATAAATCCGCTCTTTCTGTGCTGAAAACTCTCATTTGCTGAATACGAAAACTCACTCAATTCGGAGAGACTTCTGGTGAGCGAAAGAGAGTGAGCGGAAAACTCGTCTAACCGGTGTGACGAGTGTCAATGTCTCATTGGAATTGCTTGCTCGGCTTTGACGCTCAGCGGAACCGACAGGCGGAGGCGGGGCGGCGGGGTGGCGAGGCCCACGGTGCCGCACAGTGGGCCCATAAAGCAGCAAGGTGCCAGGTGGCTGTGGGTGAGCAGGATGTCTGGTGGGCTGGCAGAGTTTTTGTTCTCAAATTCAAGGCTTTTTACGGGTTCTATGAGCTAATTCGATTTGTGTTTAGAAATTTAGCACCGGAAGTCGTATAGGAAAATGTCATGGGAGTCTTGTACGAAACATTTGTTAGTTTTTTTAAATTTAAATATTAGTAGAAGTTGAATTAAAAATTTATTTATGTAAAGTGCAGTTTTTTCCCGTGGGGCGTATACGTGATATTATGGAATTCCCCTATATTAAGTATCCGCCTATACATTTTATTTTTTTTTTTATAAAAAACTAGTCCTTAACTTATACAAACCAATTTAATTTTCTTAGTAATGTAAACATAATCCCTGCCATGTCGTTCCATTTGCTCTCTCAATTTTACCTTACCATCTTCCTGCTTCCCTAGGGAAAAACTTTTTATCAGATCCCTATGATCCTTTGATCTATATCTGCCACCATATCATCTTACTAATTTCTGCCTTGACCCTCAAATGTTGCAGATTCCGAAAGGACTTGAAACATTACACATGTTTCTGTGAGCCAAAATCACCTGCCGACCATCTCCCGCGATCTCATTTCCTTAATTCGCATCTGTCATTCGTTTCCAATTCTACCTGCATGTTGCTGTGCAACCCACTGTGCACTGTGGGCTATTATCGTGCGTTGCGTTTGCGTTTTGCGTTTGCATTGCATAGCTTTGTTTACTTTATCCTCTTTGCCTCATCGATCTCTCGCTCCAGTTCTCGGTTCTGTGTGCGTGCTCAATGGGTGCTCGCTCGTCGAGTGGGTTTTCACTCAGTTTGCTCTCTCTGGCACAGGGAGAAAATGAGGGGTTATTATAAGTATTTCATTATAATAATTAGATTTGTTTCTTACTCATTATTTCACATATTATATTTTTATTTTTTGAATACTATTATTACATTTAAAAAATCTAGTTCTTTTTTATTTAGGTTATTTTATCAAAATATATTTTTTTCTAATGCAATTTGTTAAAACTTTAGTGGATTTTATACATTCAATCCTCTAATTAAATTTTACAAGAACAAAATAGTAGTTAAATAATTTTTAAGATACAAATAAAATAGGATATACATATGTAGATAAGATAAGATAAAATTAGTGGGTAGATTGAAAATATATAATTGTACAAATATAAAAAGGTTTAAAAATTGAACTTCTTTATTTAAATCACATTAAATATTTTTTTATTCAAAACACAAATGATTAAAATGCGCATTTAAAATTAATTTCTACGTGATGGAGTAATAATATTATATAAAAGAAATATATGTATATGTAATAATAATATTGTAACATGATTAGATACTTTATTTTTGCCAGTGTACCCACACTCACTCACTCTTGCAACGGCCACCTACTCGATTGAGTGCGGCACTTGCTGCTGACTGAGCGGCACGGAGCACGATCAGTTTTAAAATTGACCTCAAATCGAGCGGACGCGCGACTGTCGTTGAGCGGACCCGAAAGAGAAATAGTGAAAAAAGGCAGAAGTATCGCCCCGAGAAAATTTAGAACACAGAAATTTATCAAACGCGCTATCGCTACCCCCCACTTGGATTACGGTCAACGCGAAACTAAAACAGATATTGAGAAAGCCGACGAGAAATCGAAAAAATTGAAACATAAAAGCGGAAAAGCAGAGCCCGAAAGAAATTAATAGCCAGCGGGAAAAACACGAAAATCGTATTAGATAAAAAGAGGCATTAAGCATTACAAAATCTGATATGTGGTGATGTGTGAAAAGTGATTTTAATTTAATTCGAAACCAAAAATCCAAAATAAAAACGCAAAGCACTAAAATGGGCGAGAAATAGAGACGGGAGAAAGGGAAGTGCGAGTGTGAGTGAGAGAGAGATCGAATTGAGAGAAGATCCGTGGCCCCCGCCCGAATCCCCGCAAGAAGCCAATTTCAAGTCCGCATCGCCAAGATGCTGGCCACCAGTCACATGCTCTACGTCCTCATCGCCACCTGGGTGATGCCCATCTTCGGGGCGGCCTTGAGTAAGACGGTGTTGTACCAGGCCCCCGACGAGTGCCGCTGGTCCGGCGGCGGGGAGCACGACATCACCCTGGTGTGCCACCTGCGGACCATCAACTCGGAGCTGGAGAACACCAACTTCAGTGTCATTCAGCCGCACAACACGGTGCGCCTGCGGCTGGAGTGCAACGACGCCCTCTTCTTCCAGAGCAGCCTCAGTCCGGACAGCTTCCGGTCGCTGGTGGAGCTCCGGGACCTGACCATCGAGTACTGCAAGCTGGGCAACCTCACCGACGGCTCCTTCCGCGGCCTGCAGGAGCTGCGGAATCTCACCATTCGCACCCACAACGGCGACTGGTCGACGATGTCGCTGGAGATGGCCTCCAACAGCTTCGTGGAGTTCCGGCAGCTGGAGCGGCTGGATCTCAGCCTGAACAACATCTGGCTGATACCGGACGGCATGGTCTGTCCGCTGAAGTCGCTGCAGCACCTCAATGCCTCCTACAACAAGATCCAGGACATCAGCAACTTCTACTTCAGCGCCTCGCTGAGCTCCAGGAAGGCCCGCGTCTGCGGCTCCACTCTGCAGAGTCTGGATCTCAGCGCGAATAAGATGGTCAGCCTGCCCACGGCCATGTTGTCGGCCCTGGGACGCTTGACCCACCTGAATATGGCCAAGAACAGCATGAGCTTCCTGGCGGATCGCGCCTTTGAGGGTCTGCTATCCCTGAAGGTGGTGGATCTGTCGGCGAATCGCCTGTCCTCGCTGCCGCCGGAACTCTTTGCGGAGACCAAGCAGCTGCAGGAGATCTATCTGAGGAACAACTCCATCAATGTCCTGGCCCCGGGCATCTTCAGTGATCTCGCGGAGCTCCTGATTCTGGACCTGGCCAGCAATGAACTCAACTCCCAGTGGGTCAATGCGGCCACTTTTGTGGGTCTCAAGCGCCTCATGATGCTCGACCTTTCGGCCAACAAGATCAGTCGCCTGGAGGCGCACATCTTCAGGCCGCTGACCAGTCTGCAAATCCTCAAGCTGGAGGGCAACTACATTGACCAGCTGCCGACGGGGATCTTTGGGGACTTAACTAATCTGCACACCCTGATCCTCTCCCGCAATCGCATCTCCGCCATCGAGCAGAACACGCTGCAGGGTCTGAACAATCTCATGGTCCTCTCCCTGGACTTCAACAGGATATCCCGGCTGGACCACAAGTCCCTCATGAACTGCAGTCGCCTGCAGGATCTGCACTTGAATGACAACAAGCTGAAGACAGTGCCGGAGGCTTTGGCCCATGTGCCGCTGCTCAAGACCCTGGATGTGGGCGAGAATATGATCAGCCAGATTGAGGATACAAGCATCACCCAGCTGGAGAATCTGTACGGTCTGCGGATGACAGAGAACTCGCTGACACAGATCCGGCGAGGAGTCTTCGACCGGATGAGCTCCCTGCAGATACTCAACCTGTCGGGGAACAAGCTGAAGTCCATCGAGGCGGGTTCGCTGCAGAGGAACACCCAGCTGCAGGCCATCAGGCTAGATGGCAATCAGCTCAAGTCCATTGCTGGCCTCTTCACCGAGCTGCCCAACCTGGTGTGGCTGAATATCTCGGGCAATCGCCTGGAGAAGTTCGACTACTCGCACATTCCCATCGGCCTGCAGTGGCTGGATGTGAGGGCCAACCGGATCGCCCAGCTGGGCAACTACTTCGAGATCGAGAGCGAGCTCAGCCTGAGTACCTTCGATGCCAGCTACAATATGCTGACGGAGATCACGGCCAGCTCCATACCAAACAGCGTGGAGGTGCTGTACCTGAACGACAACCAGATATCCAAGATCCAGCCGTACACCTTCTTCAAGAAGCCCAACTTGACCCGAGTGGACCTGGTGAGGAACAGCCTGACCACCCTGGAGCCCAATGCCCTGCGATTGTCGCCCATCGCCGAGGATCGGGAGATTCCCGAGTTCTACATTGGCCACAATGCCTACGAGTGTGACTGCAATCTGGATTGGTTGCAGAAGGTGAACCGGGAGTCGCGCACTCAGCCCCAGCTGATGGATCTGGACCAGATCCACTGCCGCCTGGCCTATGCCCGTGGCTCCTCGCACGTCTCCCTGATCGAGGCGCGTTCGGATGACTTCCTGTGCAAATACGCCTCGCACTGCTTCGCCCTGTGCCACTGCTGTGACTTCCAGGCCTGCGACTGCAAGATGGAGTGCCCGGATCGGTGCTCCTGCTACCACGATCAGTCCTGGACCTCGAACGTGGTCGACTGCAGCCGGGCCACCTACGAGCAGGCGTTGCCCTCGCACATACCCATGGATGCGACGCAGCTTTATTTGGATGGAAACAACTTCCGGGAGCTGCAGAGTCACGCCTTCATCGGTCGCAAGCGGCTAAAGGTCTTGCATCTGAATCACTCCCGCATCGAGGTGCTCCACAATCGCACCTTCTACGGCCTGCTGGAGCTGGAGGTGCTCCAGCTGCAGAGTAATCAACTGAAGGCGCTCAATGGCAACGAGTTCCAGGGCCTGGACAATCTCCAGGAGCTCTACCTGCAGCACAATGCCATTGCCAGCATAGACACGCTGACCTTCACGCACCTGTATCACCTGAAGATCCTGCGACTGGATCACAATGCCATCACCTCGTTTGCCGTGTGGAACTTCCTGCCCAGCTACCTCAACGAGCTGCGGCTGGCGGGCAATCCCTGGAGCTGCCACTGCGAGTTCATCGACAAGCTGAGGGACTACATGAACCGGCATGAGTACGTGCAGGACAAGCTGAAGATGAAGTGCGACTCGATCAGTGGCAACAACACCCAGCAGATGGTGGTGTATCCGCAGTCCGCCGAGGCCACCTCCCTGCCGGTGGTGCAGTGCAGCCAAACGCTGCCCCTGGGTCTCGATAATAACTATGACTTTGCGGAGCAGGCTGGCGGCGAGAACGCCTCGAATGCCACCTCCACGAAGATGATCTTGAATCAGCCGCCGAAGCAGGACTACATCCCCATCCTGGTGGCCATCCTGACGGCCTTCATTTTCGTGATGATCTGCACCCTGCTGGTGTTCATCTTCCGCCAGGAGATGCGCGTCTGGTGTCACTCGCGCTTCGGCGTGAGGCTCTTCTACAACGCCCAGAAGGATGTGGACAAGAACGAGCGGGAGAAGCTCTTCGATGCCTTCGTCTCCTACTCCTCGAAGGATGAGTTGTTCGTGAACGAGGAGCTGGCTCCCATGCTGGAGATGGGCGCTCAGCGGTACAAGCTGTGCCTGCATCAGCGGGACTTCCCCGTGGGCGGCTACCTGCCGGAGACCATCGTCCAGGCCATCGACAGCAGCCGTCGCACCATCATGGTGGTCAGCGAGAACTTCATCAAGTCGGAGTGGTGCCGCTTCGAGTTCAAGTCCGCCCACCAGTCGGTGCTGCGCGATCGACGCCGCCGCCTGATAGTCATTGTGCTGGGCGAGGTGCCGCAGAAGGAGCTGGATCCGGATCTACGCCTGTATCTGAAGACCAACACGTATCTGCAGTGGGGCGACAAGCTCTTCTGGCAGAAGCTGCGCTTCGCCCTGCCGGATGTCTCCTCGTCGCAGCGCTCTTCCACCGGCGCCGGAGGCCAGAGTTGCCATGTGCCGATCAACCATGCGGCGTATCACCATCACCATCATGTGCACCAGCAGGCAATGCCACTGCCCCACCAGGTGCATCACCACCAGCAGCAGTTCATGTTGCCTCCGCCGCCCCAGCAGCCGGGCAGCTTCCGTCGGCAGCCATCGTTGCATCAGCAGCAGCAGCAGCAACAACAGCAGCAGCAACAGCAGCAACTTCGCGGAAATAACAACACTACGCAGCAGCAGCAGGCGGCCTTGCTTATGGGCGGCGGTTCAGTGGGTGCTGGTGGTGGTGGAGGCCACCCCTCCGTGCCCCAGATGATACCCCTGGCAGGTGGCATCCAGCAGCAGAGTTTGCCCCTGCCGCCTACACAACCAACGCCGGCTTCTAGAAATCTGCACATGTGAGTGGGGCTTAGGGTTAAGTAGAGGTAAAAAAAAGGGTTAAAGGCAAGGTCAGGAGAGCTGGAGATGGTTTTTAAACTTTATTTTGGAGCTAAATAATTGAAAAATATTTGTTTCCCCTTCGAAACTTTTTATAACTTCATAAAAAAAAGGAAAAGATTACAACCCAGATCGCTGAACGATCTTGTTGAGTTATGAAAGGTATTCCAGAAAGTCTGCAGACCATTTGCTAGCCTCGAAAAACTAGAAAACTAGTTTAACTTCCTCGGGTTTCAAGAAAAAACTACAAAAAAAAAGGGGAATTGCATTCAATATGCAAATGCGAGCGTTTAGCGATAAAAGCCTAGTTACATGTTAAAATAGCAAAAGTAAAAGAAAAATCGAGTGGGGAAAGAACGGGGCAGCCACAGAGAACCCGAAATAACAACAACAACAATCAACAACACACCAACAACAACACTCCAACAACAACAACAAGAGACAACAGTAAAATAGCTGGCGAGCCAGGCAATTGTTGTTTTGTTGTTTTGTTGTTGGCCCTGTTCTGTTTTCTTACGGCCAGCTATTTTCAGTTTCCTGGCTCGCAGCTAGATTCAGAAAATTGATGTTGCATGCAACACACCGAGCAGCCGCTACAGAGAAAGAAATTTCAGATAATTTAGGCTACCTTCAAGCAATTTTCCAAATCATATTTAGAAGAAAATGTAGAGAAAACTCCTAATTAATATTCTCTTGTTTTGAAAACTAGCAAAAGATAGTTTTCTAGATTTATTTCTGTGTAGCCACAACACCAACCAGTCAGTCAGCAACAAAAGGCAGCGCAGGCCCAAAAGTATTTCCTTTGGTTTCCTACGTTCCTCCTTCTTTTTCTCCTTTATTTTGTCGTTGTTTTTCCCTCGTTTTCCCTGCCTGCAACGCTCAGTCGTTAGTTCATCTTAACTGCTGCATTTTGCTATAACAAGCCCGACGTGTGTAGAAGATACACCCGTGCATCTGTATCTGTATCTGCAGCAGCTGCAGCTGTTGCTGTATCTGTATCTGTGGCTGTGACTGTGACTGTGAGGCAACGCAAAACATCACAGAGCTCATGTCTGGCCAAAGGAAAATTGTAACAAAAAGCAGGCCTTAGACGTTAGACCCCCAGACCGTCTACAGACATGGTCTAAAATTGGTTTTGTTTTAGGTTTTTTGTTATCTGCATTTTTCCCCCCTTTTGTGCCACAATTACATGTGCTAATCAATGGGGGAAAAGGAAAATAGATAGAAGCATTTTCTGCGCGTGTGTGTGCTTGTGAGAAAGAAAAACAATTGTTAGGAGGAGGATTCTGACTCTGGTAAAACCAACTTACAGCCCACAATTAAAGCCAGTTAATTTGAGAAGATAAAGAAGATGTAGCGAAAAAAAACTATACTAGAAACAATTCCGGAGACCACGCCAAGGCTTTTCTATTTTCCAGCTAGTCAGAGATTAGGAGGAAGGTGGTCCGAGTTTCCCAGAGTGAAAAGTTGCTGGCTGACCTTGCTGCAGAAAACTTGAAAGCCGAGAAAGTCCCCGAGCGTAGGAGAGAGAGATCAGCACGTGTGTGCTGCTTTTTCGGCCCCCAAAAATTGTGTTTTGGCCAAAACCCGACAAGGCCAGAAAAGGAGGAACATGAAAACAACAGCAAAGCAACAGAATGGAGAACAGAATGGAGAACAGAGCC
Source organism: Drosophila nikananu (assembly GCA_008042635.1). Taxonomy (NCBI): domain Eukaryota; kingdom Metazoa; phylum Arthropoda; class Insecta; order Diptera; family Drosophilidae; genus Drosophila; species Drosophila nikananu. The sequence goes on along the minus strand of VNJV01003938.1, from coordinate 670 downwards.
GTACAGATTAGTTTGGTCTTCTCGGCGATTAAAATCTGCCAGGTTGTGTGTTACGCCCTCCCTTTGCCAATTCTCTATTCTCCATCTCCATTTCCAGCTCTTCTGTCTTGCCAATTTGAAAATGCATTCCAAAAGCAAGAAACCAGAAAACTAGTTAACAAAGTAAAGAAACACACAAGAGTTACATGTAAATAAGTTAAATGTTAATCGTACGTTAATCTGTTTATTCATTGTGATATTTTGTTTTAGCATTAAGCGCTGATTAATTTATTAAGTCGCATTACCAATTTCCTACCAACCTAGGTGTCTAGCCCTAAGCTTATCCTCATTAGTTAGTTAATAAATTGTATCCGAATCCACCACAGCCCCGCCTACCACTTACAGCCATATTAATTCTATGAAAATTATCAAAATATTGTATATACTAAAAAACAAATGGACTGTATACATTTAATACGAAAATTCAAATGCAACACGAATCAAGCAAAATTGTAAACATAAATCGACTGATTACATGTGTACCATATATATATGCATAACTTTTTATTAAGATTTACCCCGCTTGTTGTAAATACTGTAACTATTCGGACAACACATATAAATGAATATGTATTATGTATTTTATTTTGTAACCTTATGTTTTCTAGTTTATAGCAAAGAGAAAAAAACA
>VNJV01003937.1:0-13023 GCA_008042635.1 Drosophila nikananu | reverse complement strand
CTGTAGGACATCTTTTGAATTGCATGAACCCTTTAGAGTCCTATGTGCAAATTATAACGATTTGTACATAATAACGTCAAATGTAGATAGCCTTCCCAAACTAAAAACCTTAATACTAACCCACTTAGTACGCATGCAGGCAAACAATCCGGCAGCACGCCAGTAGTCACTTCCTCGTACACCTTTCCTATTATTTCACATTTTCGCGCCCACTAACACCTAACACGAACAGGCACGTGCTTGGTGTCATACGGGCCACTTGAATGTACTGACCTTAGTGCATCAACGTCCAGTCCAGTTAAAATACTGAACCGATTTGAACACGATCCGTTGTCATCAAAAAGTTGATTTTTGCAACGTATCTGTATCTTTTGCCCCATAGTGCGACGCACAGTGGCGCCTTAGATACTTTTGGGTTGCAAAAATCATAACTCTTGAACCAGTTGAGATATTTTCATAATTTATATGAAAATTGTAATACCTTTCGATTAAGTCGTCATACTATATTGTGTGATAAATAGTACATTTTATACTCGAAAATTAATGTTATTGAGGCAGTTTTCTTAATTTTTTTCTAATTTAAAAATATACTTTTCGTTTTCTTTTTCTCTGAAAATGCTAATATGGTGCATATATAATGTTTTAAAAACAAAATAAATATATATTTTAAAGAAAAAAAAAATTTTTATAATTTAATTTTTTTCTATTTTGACCAATTTTTAATAATTTATGCACTTTTTGTCAATTTACATCGTTTAATTTTACATCATTTAATATTTTTTAATATTTATATTTTTTCTTTATTTATTTTTTATATTTTCTTTATTTTCTTATATTCACTTCTGTTCGTCTGGCGCCTTCTCGAGAGAGTGATCGTACTCCTTCGATCCAGTGTTGCCAACTATCGGCCGCCGTTTATAGCCGGGCAGGCCAACAAAAATAGCCAAAAATAGCTGAATTAAATAGAAAATAGCAAAGTAAATAGCCGGTATGATTTTAGACTTTAGAAACATTTTGTGCGATGTATTGTAGTGCTGTGCATAGCGTGCACACATCATTTATGTGGTCCACCGAGTTAATTGATCAATGTTGTGTCACCAACAGGACAATCCGACGTTTTTTCGAAAACTTCTGAGTCTACGTTCTAGGAAAACAAATCGCATGGTTTCTTCGACGATATCAACATTCGCCTTGTGCTTGGCTAAGACAAGCAGTGTTGCCAACTATCGGCCGCCGTCTATAGCCGGGCAGGCCAACAAAAATAGCCAAAAGTAGCTGAATTAAATAGAAAATAGCAAAGTAAATAGCCGGTATGATTTTAAACTTTAGAAACATTTAGTGCGATGCATTTTAGTGCTGTGCATAGAGTGCACACATCATTTAAGTGGTCCACCGAGTTAATAGATCAATGTTGTGTCACCAACAGGACAATCCGCCGTTTTTTTCGAAAACTTCTGGTCTACGTTCTAGGAAAACAAATCGCATGGTTTCCACGACGATACTCAACATTCGCCTTGTGCTTGTCTTAGACAAGGCGTGCAAATTGACATTGTTTCTTTAGTATTTTATAATACATTGATTTGCCCCTCAATCCTTTTATAAAAAAAATTTTTTGTAATCCGGAATTTTCCGTGAATCCGTGCAAATCAATACATATATTCTGAATAAAATGCAATGTTAGCAAAACCTGATGTTGGGAAAAAGTACCAAAGAAAATTATATTTAGCCATTTAAAATACACTTTTCGGTCACCTGGATGGTATATTATGGTTAGTTGTATTGAAAGATTAACAATGCATAAAAATAACTTCATTGTAGCCATACAAATGCTTTACTTATTAGAAATAGCTAATTTATTTTGTAAAATAGCCAAAATTGCCAGCTGTAGCAAAATTGAATGTTTTGTAGCTATTGGCCTTGAAAAATAGCCAGATCTGGTCAGAAAATAGCCGAGATGGCAACACTGCTTCGATCGTGCTCGGTCGATTATAATATATCGAGTGCCCTTCTTATCGATAGTTATAGTGTTACCTTATCTTTAACTTATAATATTTACATTATTTTCAGAAGAATATTTAATGATTATACATTCATTTCAAGTCATTAAGTGCCCTGAGAAGGCTCCGTTCGGACACAGCTGGATTAACCCCTCAGCTGCGAACCTGTAAGCCATCGGGCACGGGTCGCGTAACACGCCTGGCTTGAGGGGAGGTCGTTTTAAGACTTACACAAGTCTCGGTTAGGAAGTGGAGTCAAAGGAATTATTGGATGGAGGATTCACAGGGAATTGCCGCCGTACCTCCGTACAAAAGTCAGCTGATTGCGTCTTTTGCCTATTAGAGAAATGTAAACAAACTCGCTCTTTGCAAAACCACCACCATCTCATGCACTTGCGTGTGCAAGACAGAGACAGAGATAACCCCTCCTCTCTTTTTTGCGCACGGGAGTTAGTTTCTTGCGCTCATCAGTTTTGTTGTTGTTTTTTGGGATGCACCTGTTGCTAGCTGCCAAATAGATAGCACACTGAAAAGTAAATAACTTTTGTGTTTTTCACCCGATCTTTACCAGATTTTCGGTATTGATACATGTTCTACATATGCATGCCTATGCACAAAAAGAAAGATCTATGGTAATATTTGTGGCTGCAAAACGTTTTTATTGATTTGCGGGGGAGTGGGAGGGAAATTTTGAAATCTGAAACAAACTTGATCTGCGTGCAAAACATTCCGATCTACATACCAAATTTGCTGGCTCTAGCTCTTATAGTTGCTGAGCTCTCGTCGTTTACACAGACGGACAGACAGACATGGCTATATCGACTTGGCTGTTGATGCTGATCAAGAATATATATACTTTATGGGGTCGGAAATGCTTCCTTCTGCCTGTTACATACATTTGCACGAAATTAATATACCTTTGTACATACGGTACATGGTATAAAAAAACGAAAAGTATATTTTTAAATTGGAAAAAAATTAAGAAAGCTGCCTTAAAAACATTAACTATTTATCACACAATATAATATGACGACATAATCAAAAGGTATTAAAATTACCTTTCATATAAAGAAAAATTAAGAAAATTGCTCAACTGGTTCAAGAGTTATGATTTTTGCATCCCAAAAATATCTAAGGCGCCACTGTGCGTCGCACTATGGGGCAAAAGATACAGATACGTTGCAAAAATCAACTTTTTGATGACAACGGATAGTGTTCAAATCGGTTCAGTATTTAAGAAGTTACACGTGTTCAAAGTTGAACCTTTTTTGGGCTGCAAAAAAAGCATGTCCTTTTTTTTGAAAAATTCAGACTTTGAGGTATATTTTTAGGTAAAATATGTAACCGACCGACATGGTCTCTATCGAAAGGGTTTTCATATCTCGACAAAACCAAGGTAGAATGAAATTATAATATTTATTCCACGTGCAGCCATACCTGTTTACGGAACTACTAATTTTTCACCTATTTTTCAACTTTGATGGAATGTCAAAAATCGGATTTGGTTGGATTTTGGGTTTGGCGTATGAGGTGTTGTTCTTGAATATGTTATTTATCATAATAAAAAAAAATCGTGTCCCCCTACGTCCCACCCTGCAATTCCAAGTCAAAAGATACTTTCAACTCAGCGTAAAAAACGCTCAGCTTCGAGCAAATTCAGCTACAAGCGCAGTACGAAATTGTATGGCGGGCATTAATTTTTTCCTGTATTGGCGGATTGTTTTTCAATTCCTGACTTTGTAAGGACACTAAATGACTTGAAATGAATTTATAATGATTTAATATTCTTCAAAAATATTTAATGATGTAAAATTAATTGATTACTTTGAACAAAAAGTGCATAAATGGTTGAAAAATGTTCAAAAAGGAAAAAATTAGAATTAAAAAAATTTTGTTTTTTTTTTGCTTAAAATAAATTTTGTTTGCTTTTAAAAAATTAAATATGTACCATATTAGCATTTTCAGAGAAAACAATCGAAAAGTATATTCCGAAATTGGATAAAAATGGAGAAAACTGCCTTAAAAAACATTAATTTTCGAGTATAAAATGTACTATTTATCACACCATATTGGTTGACCACTTATTCGAAAGGTACTTAAATTACCTTTCATATAAAAAAAATATCTCAACTGGTTCAAGAGTTATGATTTTTGCAAGGCAAAAGTATCTTTCCGTCAACTGTGCGACGACAGTTATATTTCTGAGCAGATACAAATATGTTAAAAAACAGCGAAATTAAAAATCGTTACACCCTTGCAGGGTATGTTGAAAACTGGCTAAGTTAAAAATTTGTTTCTCCAAATTTTCCGATCGTTCCTATGGTAGCTAAAGGATAAAGCAATTATCCTGCAGATTTACATTTAAATGACTTTTATATTTATATTTCTTTGTCCAGAAAATTACTCTGTGACACAAGTTTATAGTTTATTTTTGCGAATTTGGAACTAGTCTCTAACTATTTGATAAAAAATTAAGAAGCTGTCTACTGATAAAGAAAATAGTATTGTCTCCCTGACAAAACATGGGTGTTCGACACGACATTGCTGAGAAGCTGCTAATTAGTCAATTAGTGGTTGTCAAGGAGCAGAAAAGACAAAATGTGCTGAACAGAAATTCTCCTATTATCTCCGTCGCCTTCTGACCGACTTTGCCACAGTAAAAAAAAAAAACATACCAGCCTTATCTGAGAACAAGAAAGGAAGCTAACTTCGGCATGCCGAAGTTTAAATACCCTTGCAGTAAGTAGAAGAAGAAGAAAAATGTTCTGACTTTTCGCTTTCTCGGGTGCTGACATAAGATAAATGATGCGAGCCAAGAATGTTGGAAACAAACTAAATGCTTTAATTTACATATATACATATGTATATATTCCAATGGCAGCTACATATATGATATAGTTGTCCGATTTGAATAAAATTAAAACCGAAATTCTGGAATAATACAAAATGGCCATATCTCAAATTTTTGTAAAAATTGACTTATAATTTTTATAATTTATAATTTTTATACCATGTACCGTAGGTACAAACGTATATTAATTTTGTGCAAATGTATGTAACAGGCAGAAGGAAGAATTTCCGACCCCATAAAGTATATATATTCTTGATCAGCATCAACAGCCAATTCGATATAGCCATGTCTGTCTGTCCGTCTGTCTGTCCGTCTGTATGAACGCCCAGATCTCAGCAACTATAAGAGCTAGAGCCACCAAACTCGGTATGTAGGTCGGAATGTTTTGCACGCAGAACAAGTTTGTTTCAGATTTAAAAATTTCCCTTGCTAGCAACAGGAGCATTCCAAACTAACTCCCGTGCGCAAAAAAGAGTGAGGGGTCATCATGCACACGCAAGTGCATGAGATGGTGGTGGTTTTGCGAAGAGCGAGTTTGTTTACATTTCTCTAATAGAGCGAGTTTGTTTACATTTTCTCTAAAAAGTCGCGATAGGAAAAGCGGCGGTATATTTTGGTACAGGGTATATAGCAGTCGTTCACGAACGACTGTAGCTTTCTTACTTGTTTTCATTAAAATTTTACCGATCGTTCCTATGGCAGATATATGATTTAGTCGTTCCGACATATATAGTAGTGAGAGCATATAGAAGACTATCTGCAAAGTTTTATTCAGATAGCTTCAAAACTGAGGGTCTAGTTTGCGTAAAAACGGACGGACAGACAGACGGTCAGACAGGCGAACAGACAGCCGGACATGGTTAGATCGACTCGGCTGTTGATGCTGATCAAGAATATATATACTTTATTGGGTCGGAAATGTCCCCTTCACTGCGTTGCAAACTTCTGACTAAAATGGAAGGGTATAAAAATGTTAAGGCTCGGCCAAAAATTTGCAACTGCGCACAAGAACTGTACAATAGAAAATTTGAAACGTATAATCTGGGCGGACGAAGGTAGGTTTAATTGTTTTCAATCAGATGGAAAGCAGTACTGTTGGCGGGGACCTGATGACAAGATTCAACGCATTATGTGAAGCAAACAGTGAAACATGGAGGCGGCATCATAATGGCATGGAGTGTTTTTCGTATTCGACTGTTGCACAAAATTGACGGAATTATGCGAACGGAGGACTATTTGAGCATTTGGAAGTTCACTTAGTTCACTTGAGGTGCTATAACTTCAATAATTAAGTGAGTTATATTTTTGTTTTAGTCCATATTTAACCAATTCAAACAAACTTAATCGTTGGTTTTGCTGAATCATGTAACATATTGTTGGCCTTGGGAAACACAAACGTTTGTGACCTTAATGATCAATAACGCAAAAGAGACTTTATTTGGTAATCGGACCGGCATGTGTTATTGTAATCAATGTGCCAAAATACTGAATGCGTCAGAATATTAAATGGTATGCTGGGCATATTTAAAGAATTCCAATACATAAAGAGTTTCACAGCTTGACTGGCAGCGCACACTGTTAATGGTCATCTTCTCTTTCTACTACTCTCTACCTTTTCAAAAAATATCGTTATTTAGTTGGCTTTACATGAACCTTTTTATTCGTTGATTTTCAATGTCCCTATGGTGCAGATGCCTTTGTTGTATAAAATGTATTTACAAACTAAGTTCAAATTAAAAATGGAAACTACCGAGCTACGTTGACTGACGCTGCAAGACCTTCTCGGGACGGCCTAGAGGTGTATCTATCCAGAGCATCCGCGGCACCCGCAGTGTACGCACTCGACAATGCGGCCTTCCTCCAACTTGGATTTCGGTACGCGACAGATGCAATTGGTGCCGAAATTCGTGTCCCTCGTTTGGATGCAGCGCAGACAGCAAAGGTTTTCATACCCGGACTTCTTCCACTTGGCAATAAGATTGCCATCGGCGATCTTCTCTTTTAGGCAATAATCGTAGAGTTCCCGGCTTATTGCCTTCCGTCGATAGAACAAATCGTATATATAGCGCGTCTTCTGGTGGTGGATCTTGAAAATTGGCCACAATGATTCCGTGATGCGCTTGCCCTCGTGCGGTTCAGTTTCGGCTGGTTAAATGAAAAAAGAATTCGATTTTTTTTAACATTGTTTAAAACAAAAAAGGCGGCACTTACCCTCGCGCATTTTTTGCTCGAGTTCCTCCAAAGTGGGTTCTATTAGCTCCCAACCATCTGGCGGGGGCTTGCGACTGCGACGCACCTTTGGCATCTTAAGAGTGCCTATTAAATATCTTACAAAGAAATACCTTATTTATTTGATTTTGTTGAAAATATGCAGTTTTATGAAAATATGCACAGCTGTAGCTGGCACCCAAGAGATGGACAAACAGTTCACGATAGAGCTGGGAAACTATCGATGGTATTAAGTAAGTAATCAAATTTTTACTTTTCTGAGTCACTATCGATGGTTTTTGGTCGCTATCGATTGTGCTGTGTCTTCTACAAAATATTAATTTAAAGCACTGGGATGGAAATAGAGATCCCCTAACATACTAGAAGGTAACCATACCTATTTGCACTAACCATTAAAACAATTAATACACTTTTTTTATTTCATCATAATGATTCTAATATGAAAAACTTATCAGCAAAATTTTTGTGTGTTTCGGCTACATCTACCGAGTCTGAGCGTATGTTCAGCAAGGCTGGACTAGTTATTAGTAACCGCAGGGCTTTCCTTAAGGCAAACAATGTCGACGTACTGTTATTTTTGCTAAGAAATTCATGGATTGAATAATTGTTTTCCTTATTTTTGTAGTCAAAACATTTGACTTTAGTTTCTATATGAAGTTGATCTCCCCTTTTATTTTGTTACATTACTATATAAAGTTGATCTCCCCTTTTATGTTGTGACATTATTTATAATTTAGAATATGAGAACATATGCTTATAAATATTACTATATGAAGTTGATTTTCCCTTTCAGTTTGATATATTATTATTATTATTAAATATACGAAATATGAGAATATATGACTATTATTCTTAATTTTAATTTTTTTTACCGATTACATTACGAAGTTCTTCCATTTAGTTTTTTATTTTCTTATTATTAAATATATAAACTATGAGAAAAACATTTGAAATTGACAATATTTTTATTTTTTAAATTACGTACAAAAAAACGATACTATCGATAGTATCGACTTTTTGCTTTCAAAACACCGAAAATATCGAAGGACGCCACTATCGATAGTTTCCCAATTCTAGTTCACGAATGTGGCGATATATCGATTGTTTCAGTATCGATAGAAACGGGTTTTTTTTTTTTTTTTTAAGCATAGTAACCAGATAGAACAAAACTGAGGCAAAGCAGTGAGAGAGAGCGAGAGGCAAATGGTTTGTGACCAAGAACAATAGAATACAAGATTGCGCAAACACGAAGCGAAAAATTTTTCGTTCTGCGCATCTACGTCACAGGGTACTGGTACTCAATGAAATTGTTGTTGTTAGAAGGCAATTTTGACGTCACAAGGTACAATTTTGACGTCGCTGGTATAACGGACCTGCGCATTGCGCGATCTTGTATTCTATCGTTCTTGGTTTGTGACAGCTTGTCACCTAGGTCTGTTTCAAAGGGTGATATCCAGTTTTGGTTTGAAAATACTAAAAAGTGGCATGGCGTTACCAGATTATTTGATGGCGCAAATTTAGTATTTCCATAACGCGTAGCGAGAAAGAATAAAAATTTTAATAAAACTGGCTGTCGTCAATGTTTGCCTCTCGCTCTGCCCTTCACATATTTCAAACTATGGATCCCGCCATGAACAAAAATGCGTGGAAAAGTCGAATTAAAAGAACGAAAACAGTCCTAATTGATTTTATAGAGGCAAATAGAATATTTTGGGTATTGGCAAAGAGTAAAATTAAAAATAAGGATGTAGGACCATCGTAGGGAAAATGAGCCACCTATGCATCTCGTTATGCAAATGGCACAGGAAATCCAGCTTCTCCTCCATGGGTATGGCCACTGATGCCATGGTACCCTGAACGGATCCCACCCTAGCCTAAAAGAGCCCATCTAAAATTATCCGAGTTCCTTGAACATGTACTGGGAGCTGTCCAAGGCAGGCGCAACTGCCAGAACACATATCAATAGCGTTTGGGACAACTATTAATCTAAAAGGAATCATAAAAGGATGATCGTGTCTGTCGTTTAAATATTGCCGGTTGTCAACAAAGTATGACCGCGTTTTTGGCCCTCAAAAATGCCGAACAACGAGTACAAAGAGTGGTCACATTTCAAAAAAATAAACATTTTTGCGCTGCGTGACAACTTCAAGAACTGGATACTTAGCTTTGATAAGGGCCAATGATGCGGTCAAACTTTGTCGACAACCAGCAAAATTTTAAACAGAAGACACGATCATCATTCATAATTGTCCCTACGCTGTTGGCATGCGTTCTGGCGGCTGCGCCTGCCTGGGTCAGCTCCCAGTACATAACTAAGAAACCTAGATAATTTAATATGGGCTCTATTAGGCAAGGGTGTGATCGGTGTTCCGATCAGGGAGAAAGAAGTGATAGTCCTGCATCCTTATTTACTTTTTTTACTTTTTCGTTCCAGGGTTTTAATGCAAATTAATATACTTTTTCAATTCCCAATATATTGTATTTGCCTTTATCAAATCAATTAGGACTGTATTCGCTCTTTTAACTCCTGGATTCCTGGATCCATATGTTGTGTCCGTCCTATCGATAGGTTGTGTTCGGTGCATGTCCGAGCTAAGCATAGCTCGAAAACAATCGATAGGTGGAGGAAAAGGGAATAGGAATAGGGAACTAATGGAGCTCGAAAACGTGTTTTAGGGTCTATGCTTCCTCCGTTAGTTCGAACCAGGAGAGAAATTTCGAACGCGAAACAGTGCGGTGAAGCGACCCGCGAATTCAAAATGTTGAATATTTAAATACTTCGCGAGGCCGCCCGCAAGTGAAGATGGCCAAAATGCTGGGAAAATTAGACGTTAAGCCCGGAAGGGAACCTGGGGAAGCCGGATCGGCAAGCCATCGAGGTGAGCCGGGAGGAAAAGGAAAAGTTGAAAGCCTGTTAACCGGGCTGGTACAATTATTTCTAATGCCGACCACACACCCAGGTTCCTGAAAGGAGAAAGGAATGCCATTATCCAGGCCAGGTGCAATTTTTCTTGGACACCAAATCTTTTCTTGGAGAAAGGAAATTTAATTCGAAGTTATTGCTGGCCAATTTTCTTCGTCGACTCCTGCAGGATTCTTGGTCCGGCCAAATTTTATATTCTGGAGGAGCAATTGTTATGGAGCAGCTAGTTTAAATCCCGGTGAATATGATCCAATATATGTGTGTATATAAGCCGAAAAAAAAGAAGGGATGTAAATACTAAAACGCGCGCCCTTAAAGAATTTCCTAACGCCTGCACTGTTCTAGTATTTTCGAATCTGAACTCGATACACCCCTACGAAACAGAAGAGGTTTCAAACTATTTGGCTCTCGTTCTCTCTCACTGTTTTACCACAGTTTTGTACTATCTGGATGCTGTGCTTATCTGTATAATGTGCTTAACGCCTTTCAACTTTCTAGTACTTTTGTGAATAAAAAAAAGAGACAAATTTTCATCTGGCAACACTGAGTTACGGCTCTATACTATACACAAAGTATCGAAAAAAAAACAAATAAATTGCGGATAATTCAATTAAATAATCTTTTTTCTGGATTAGCAGAAAGTGCATAAATAAACAAAGCAGACGCCCCTCTGACGGGGATAAGGAAAAACAAACATCCCACACACAGAGTATTTTGGAGTAAATAAAATGGCCACCAGCGAAATTACGAGCTCCAACGAGCGTCACTACTACGCCAAACTAGAGGCTATCAAGGACATACGCGATAAGACGTTGGCCTTGGAGAAGCTTAAGGTGCGGATCATCAAGGAGGTGAAGCTTAGCGACGACGAGGAGAAATGTTTGGACGAGTACCGCAAGGAGATGGAACATCTGCTGGAGGAGAAGATGTCGCACGTAGAGGAGCTGCGCCAGATTCACGCAGACATCAATGACATGGAAAACATTATCAAGCAGACAAAGGAGAACCAGACTCGGTCCTTCGACATGGCCAACAGGGTCTACGAGGAGTACCTGGCTTTGAAGTATCAGATTGACCACATGCGTAGGGACTACCTGGGACTGAGCCCCTTGCGCGACCTGCATGAGGAGGAGGGCAGCCCCATATCGAAGGACCGTTTTCAGACAAACTTCCTTAAAGTGGCCGCCCAATCTGCGGCAGCTGCGGCTGCAGCTGCGGCAGCTTCCGTGAACCAGCCCACATCGCTAGCCAGGCCCCACGCGAGGCACCCGCTGATGCCAGAGGCCACGGTCACGGCCCTTCCCTCTTCTGTTGCCTCAGGTGGAGCGGGCGGCGGTGGTAGTGCTAGCAGCGGAGCTGGCTCAGTGGGCAGCGGAGGTGGAGGAGGAACTGGACAGCCTGGACATGCTTTTATGCCACCAGCGCCACCGGGAGCAGGCAGTGCTGGTGCTGCTGCAGTGCGTCTGAGTAAGGGCGACTTTTCAGCACCACCACCACCGCCGCCGCCGACTAACAGGCTCCAGCAATCGCCATCGATCGGCATCGGCCACCATCCGTCGTTCCGTTCTGACTTTAACGTGAATCTCCGCCAGCAGCCTCCACCCATGAAGTCCTGTCTCTCTTGCCACCAGCAAATCCACCGCAACGCGCCTATCTGTCCGCTCTGCAAGGCCAAGTCGCGCTCCCGCAATCCAAAAAAACCAAAAAAAAAGAACAACTAAGTGGCGGACCAGCAAATCCAGAAACTACACTCATCTTTAGTCCGAAGCAGGTCCCTAAACTGTAACTCTTTAACAGTATACATTTTTTTTAGCCTCGTCTATTTATTAACCTAAAAGCATTATACTAACACAAAACTATGATTACGGGAATCTCTAGAGTATATGGTGTCTAAGGTCTTGAATATTTTACCAAAAAAAATAATTAACTATCAACGTTTTGATTTTTGCTCGTCATGGTTTATTGCCAGCATAATCTTTAGGCATAATCTTATTTCTGGTTCTACCTGGTACCCGTACTGTTCCTCAACACCGTGAAGCAATTTGAATTAGCCATTGACTGTCCATAGACTTTACGAGCTAGAGCCAATTTCCAAACAAGGTTTTTAGGGCTAGAGCTTCTAAAAAGGGAAAAGTTCCTTTTTGATTAACACCTTTTTCCTTTTATTCTCTTACTCTTCTAAAGCCGCTGCATTGAATTTCGAACTAGATATTGGTCTAATGAAAATACTTTATTTAACGTAAACGCTTATAGTACTTTGTCGGGTTTTCCCCAACGACATTTTCAGTGAAAATTATTTAAATAATTAGTTAACTTACTAAGTTTTGGATATTTTAAGGCTCACCTTAAAATGTATTCAAAACACCAGGTAACATATTTCATTGACAGACACCTTAATATATGTTTTGAAACCCCCAGAGTATTTAACAACACTCTCATATTATTAAGAATCTATCAACAATTTAGGTTGAAAACTATTTTTTACCTTATTTCTTTAATCGTATGTTTAATTTACTATAGAGCTTAAAAAAAGTACATAAAGAAACCCGAAGTAAGAATAATTTTTAGAAGATTAAGCCGTGCGCAATGTGCAAGTAGCCATATTAAGCCAACAAAAAATCTTTTTATAAATAAAAGTATTTCATTTTTAAAATAGTCTTTCTGAGCCTATTATTTGGTTTTTAGGTATGTATGTAAATAAATAAATACTATGTCAAATAATCTATTACTAATCTAATAGTCTTAAATGTCTTTCAATATATTTTACAGTCTTGGAAAACAAATATAAATAACCAATTATTTATTTTCTATAAAACTAATGTATTTGAATTGTACCTAATATTATATTATATTTCATGAAAATATAAGCTAAAATACCACAGATATAACAAATTTGTCCAGGTAGCCCGGTAATTGCATCTCGCTCGGCATTTTAGTTCCTTCACATATGTACATACAGTAGAATCCGGTTATAACGACTTTCAAGGGACCGGCGATTTTACGTCGTTATAGCCGGTAGACGC
>VNJV01003934.1:0-12284 GCA_008042635.1 Drosophila nikananu | reverse complement strand
ATATATGGACTGGCCGAAAGAGATTTATTATCAAGTGTCATTGTCGGAGGCCCACACACGCCCACAGATATATCTATACACATTTTTTGCCCCCCAGCAATCATTTCCACATCTCTCAGGAGCCGCAAGACATTTGTTATAATCAAAAGTTGGCTGCTGCTTTGATTTCTGTGGCCCCAAAAAAAAAGCACACAACTTTTCCGAAATAGTTTCTCTGATTTACCCTGCAATTTGTTTGGCTTAAGGTTGACAGTTCAATAAGGCAGAAATTCGCTTTAATATCCATAAATAACCGACGCAAACAAAAAAGTTCCCTCCTACCTGGGGGCGCAGGGTTACTAATTACGCATACGCAACGCTGTCTTAGGGGTTGGAAAAGTTGCCGGAAAAGTTCCTTAACCTTCTGCGCCCTAATACCATTTCCAATAACTTCTGCTGCAGTTCCCACAAAATTGAGGGAAAAGTCGAAGAAGATGGCAAAAACGGAGACATTCGCCAAAAATCCCTGCCTCGCCATATATCGTTTTAACATAATTTCTGTGGTAAAATTAACTTTATGAACTGTTGAATGAAACGAGAACGGGAACAACCCTCGGAGGCAGCCGGCGAGTAGCTGGCGTGCGACTCACAACCTGCCACTTAAAACAAATAACAAAGTTTTGCTTAACTTTCCTCTAGCTCCTGGAAGCCCGTCCTCGTCCTTTTCCTATTTCCCTTTTTCCTTCATTTTATTCAGCCAGCTCTTGGGGGAAATTATGGCCAGACACAAAGCGAAAAGCGTCGTCAACTACGGCGAGCGGCTTTTGTCTTGGGCGGCACGGCATCCAGTAGGAAAATCATCCTCGACAAGGACTGCTCCTCAGCCCGTCTGGCAAGGAAGTGGCATCGCCAGGCAGAAAGGCAGGCAAAGCACCAAAGCCCCTCCTGATGGCAAAATTACATATGAAAGTGGATTTCATTAAAAAGAAGTTGGCTGCAGTGAAATACGGCAAGTAAAAGACATTTATCCGGGAGGACTTGTCTGTGGCCTAACAGAGATGGCCAGATTTGACGGGATTCCCGTAGAGTTTGCGAGAATTTCTAGAGAGATGCAGGATTTTGTGAAGATAAATAATAGTTAAACAAGGAATATGTTATATTTTTATATTCAAATTACTTGGTTAAATAATTGCTGACCGCATTTACAAATTAAAACAATACTGCTTAAATTTTTAGGACGAGATAAAACACTACATGAAGATATTTAACACATAAAGATGCCTCATATTGTATAAACATTAAAGAATCTTTTTGATCATCCTGTTTTAATGTCTAGACTTTTCGGTTATAATCAAAAGTTCAGAAATTGTACATAAAGTTTAAATATTAATATTTTTAAGACAGATTAGATTTTATTAAATCGCCTAAAACATCTATTTGTTTTTAAATATTAAACCTTGAACTTAAGTTCAGCGCATTGATCAAGGAGTACTTAAATAAAGTCTCTTTTTATATTATTTTTAAATAATTGGTTTACTTTTCATCAAACCAAATGTTATTTAAATTTTTTTTATAGTAAATTCCAACTCTCTCCCTAAGTCTCTATAAATATCACACATAACAGCTCATAAAAATCCCCATTCTCATCTCCAACTACAGAAGTAGTTTTGATGCCTTCAGCAAGTTCTTGGACAGGTGACGATGCCATGGCGACGGGCAATAAGTTAATGCAAAATAGTTCGACGTGCCTCAGGACTCAGGGACCGAAGCACTTGGACAGAAAGACAAAAGGAAACGGCTTCAAGACGCTCGCTAATTGGCTCAAACTGGAGGGGGGGGTGAGAGAGGTAAATCCGCCAAATACCATCAAACATCATCAACCGTAAAGGTGTAAGAAAAATCGTAATGAGACGTTCAAGCCAAACACAATTGGCTGCATTCAAGTTTGGGGCAATTTGCTTAGGCAATATAGCGTTATGTGGGGAAGGCTTTCAACCGTTTCCCGAAAGAGTGAGGGCGTATATATAAAAACGGCGCCAACTCGATGCCAACTTCATGAATTTTGAATGAACGTAAAGGGCAGAAACTAATGCCAACAAAAGCCGGGGGAGTACCCGACGCGTCGGCTCTTCAGCCCCCAGCTCCCTGCTGCCAGGGAAAAAAGGAAAACTAAGGACGAGGGCATTTTCCCGCTGACACAAGACATGGAGGAGCCATCGTTTCCAACTTCCGACGACTACTTAGAGACGCCTAAACAGCTTCATTACTTTTATGGAGCTGACGGCGCGCTTCGTTGGCTCGCCATTGTCTGTTTGCCAGTTTGGTTGTTGGGCTGTTTGGCTGTTTGTCTGGCCAGGCGCAAATTTGTTTGTGTAAATTAAATGAAATGACTGTAAAAATGCCAAATAAGCTAATTTGCGGTTAGTTTTTTTCCCTGTTCCCTTGAATTTATGTGCCAGGGGATGCAAAAAGAGACAGAATTCGGGTTCTCTCGAGTTTTGAGTTATGGGATCATAACAGACACAGAAAGCACTCTCACTTTAAGGGACTTTGTTGTGATTATTGTTGTATTTTAATTGACATAAAACTATACATTTCTTGTCTCTTTTCAAATTAAAAATGTTACACCATTTTTTAAACATGTAACATAAAAGTTATATATATAATAGTCCAGAAATCCAAAGTGTAAAGAGATCTAATGAAAGGTAGTTACACAGGTTGAGTAAAGAAGGAATCTTCAGAGATGTCGAAGGAACGAAATTGCTCTATCCGGCTCGAAGGACCAAAATGTAAAGAGGTAAATTAAAATACATTTACTCTGCATAAGTTTTTGAAAAGAAACAATTATATTTTTGAATATTTGCGATTTAAATAATTAATATGTTATTCAGCTGTTTAAACTGTGTCCTTTGCAAAGGTCTGAGAGGAATAATTATAAATAACATTTTTTTTAGCATTTTTAAGAACGGTTATGCTGGTTCATAGCTACTTTATTTGCACGATTTAGGCTGACAGAGTATATGTATCTGGCTGTAAAGCGCAAGAAAACACAATTTACTTATTGAACGCTTCCTTTTTCTGTTAATTAAAGTATTTGCAATCAGCATATATTTTACATACCCCCAAAAGGCGTTGCAGAAAGCCAAGATCGGTTTTATGACATTAGTTATAAGGGATTAAAGTTAATGAACAGTAAGGAAATAAATCCCACCCTCATATATTTTGTAAAATATTTATGTTATTTTCCAGAGTGACCACAGTTGTTCTTTCAGTTACCGTTACCCCTGAATTATGATATCATTTGTTTTCCGACGTTTTTGTATTATTAAACGATCAATCAGGGACATAGAAGTGTCTTGCCGTCGTTGCTCACTTTCTTCATGAAATTTTTATAAGTCTCCCACCAAGTCACTCCAATTTGGGTTCAGTTCATGCCGAGCTCTTTGTATCCCCGATAGTTCTGGCTCTGTTCGGCGGAGTGGTTGTTGTGGTCACTACACCATTGTCTGGATGGTCATTTTCTGGACTCCGCTCAACTCCACTCTGGTTGCATACTAAATGCAGAAGACTTTTTCCCCCACTACCCTCTTCCAACAGCTCTGGTTATTTTTCCGCCTGGCCATGAATTTTGCATTAGAGTTTAGTTAAAGTGCAGCTGGTGCGAATCCCAAACGGATATGGTAAGCGGAACGCAAGTCCTTTTTTTATTCGGAAAATATACGGAATAGATATGGAGAGCTTGCAGAGCCAGCGCCAGTGTCAGGGGCATTAACTATGTAGGAAGGGAGAGGAATTTAAAGAATTTAAAGTCGGTTTAAGGGTTGCTGGCAGCAAAAAATGTCTATGATGCTATAGGAAAGGAATGGAACCAAGAAAACCACTAATTGTGGTAAACAAGGAAAACTGTAATTATTACGATAACTTATAAAACCGAACTGAAAATAGAAGAATAGAAGAGATTAATGACAAACCAAGACCTCTTTATAAACAACCAACCAACAAATCCAACTAACACTTGATAAATAACCATAACTATAAAACTAAACTATCGTTTATTTATGGCTACGATTAACACAAAACCATGAACTTATCAGAAAGTTAAACCTTCATCTTTTGCCACAGCTGCCGCGATGAAGTAATAGAGAACGCACCCGGACCCGTTAGTCTTTATATGAAACTAATCCTCAACTCGCATTGGCTTCTAAATTAACCCAACTATTTCCGCTCCAGGCCCCTCATTAGTTTTCCCGATTGCCTGGAGGAACTTCCCTCCACCGGATTCCCTCTGAATTGATAATGCGAAATGCTTTTCCTCCTCGGGATAACTAAACTTCAACTGAGCGACAACAGCTGCGACAGGGTCCTGTTCGCTCCTTCAAATGAATTATAGCAACAACAAACTTTTGCATTATTTTATGAAATTTTCGTTAAACAAATTTGTTGCCCGCCTGCCAGCCTGGCATGGTGTTTGCATTTGTGTTTGTCTGTTTTACTTAAATGTAAGCAGAATCAGGGGGAGGCCAGCGATGCTCCCTTTTTCCCGAGCTTGAAACTTGTTCAGTTTGTGTCACCCGGACACACCTGAGAGTGCTGGGAAAAAGGATGGGCCAAGGGATATACTCGTGTTCCGAGAATGAGTATCTGGCGCAAAACGCCGCCTCCTCCCCGGCCCCAGACCTCGTCATCGTCCTCGCCCTGTAAGTATGGTATTATAACTTTTTCACGGCATAATTTATGCGCACTTTATGCAAATTTTTTTCTATAAACCAAGCAACGGAGATGCACTGACAACAATTACCTTTAAAGCAGTAGCAAAAATAGCTCTACGGGTGAGTAGGGGATATAAAGAAATTTGTTTATTCAGAAAACTTTGTTAATAAGGTTTTAGGAATATATAGGTAGGTAATATTCCAGAGAATAAAAAATTAATTTCCAAACCATATCATAATAGTAATGAATCTTAAGAAATATTTAATAAATACACCTTTCTATCTTAAATATTATTAAAATAAATTGAATGGTTAATAAACATGTGTTTAAATCTCATACAAATTTCTTATCTACATCTCGAAAAAAATATTTTTAAGGGTATTTTAAACATAAAACTAATTAAAGCTAAACGAAATTCTCTCTTCATATTCTTATATAATATAGTATATACAGTACAAAGAAATTAATAACTAATAAAATTATTTATATTTTTCCCTCTGCATTAAGGAAACATGCGTATATGTGCTGTGTTTTTGAAATGTAAACTGTAAGCGGGTTTTGCTTTTAAAAAACAGATATTCAACATGGTGTGGCGATGGCGCACCGGGGGAAACGTGAGGCCGATAGAAGAGCGCTACGTAAACGCCAGTAATTATACATTTTTGCAAAAGTTCCTGCTGCCAGGTTCGACTTTTTGGCCCCCCAATCCCGGCCAGGCGCTTATTTTTAATGAAAAAAGTTACCCCAACTGGTGCCTGGCTCTCTGTGCGGCCCGGGCAAGTTCTAATTGATTTTTAGATTGATATGCAAAGCGGAGTGGGGGAGCCGAGAGCCAGGCCGAGATTTCTCCCATCAGCCATCTCCAGGCTGCGTTGACAGAAAGTTTTTGTGTCGGGACTCCCGACAACGCTCCCCATCACCATAGGCATATGAAATTTCAATTAAAATGCCAAAAACGAAATGCTAATGGCCAGTTGATATGCAACTAATTTGCAATTTTAGTTTATGTGCCCAGCTCTTGCCCAAAGTTTTTCCATGCTATCCTATTATTTATCAATTTGCTCATCATTTGGGGATTTTTATTCGGACAATTTACTTACTGAAAACATTAGTAATTTTTCTGATGTGCGAGAGAGGATTTTATGACATATTTTATTTAAGTGAATTTATTATCTATTTGGAGATCTATTTTTGGGCACAAATCTATTGAATAAGTTCTTCATACATTTAATAAAACACTGAAATTAGCTTAAATCGTGATATATTTACAAATACGGTTGTTCAGAAAAACATGGGGGTTTTAAAACACTTAAAAAAGGTTTACAAGTTCATAGTATTTTCTTGTTTTTTTAAGATGTTAAATTTTGTAGTTTAGTGTTTGATTTTTTTATGAAAATATTGAAATACTCAAATATTAATTTATAAAAGAACCAGCATATTATGTTCCAGATCACTGACTACATAAATGCTATAAAATTATGGAATCAGCTTCTAAATAACATTAAAAAACATTAACAATACTAAGCAGTTTGAAGAAAGGTACGATTAGAAAATAAAATACCTCCATAAACTAAATTAAATTAAATTAAAAGCGACTTAGGATTGTAAATCAGAGGACACAAAATTTAAAAAAAACTTAATGGGATTTATTTGAAGAAATTTTATGTAACTCTTTTGCTGTGATCTCTATTTATTATTTATTTATTGATTACTTCTTTTGTATATGGTAATATTATTAATTTGTCGTTATGTGTTCCTTTTATTTTCCCTAATTACTAACCCCCGCGTTTCTATAATTAAACTTCCATTACTGAAACAGTAATTTCTGTCCATATACCAAGAACAATTTCAATTCATTGAGTTAACTTTCCCTTCGAACTGAGTCCAAAGCCTCACACCTTGAATCCTCTTTTACTTTAGGTCCTTAATTGAATTCGTGTAATTCGTCCGGCGATTTGCCTTTCCGCTTGTCCACCTTCTTTTCTTCCTTTCTGTCTCTCGCGCTCTTCGTTTAATGAGGACTGACAGGCGACAAGCGTAATTAAATTTTATTTTACTCTTACATGCAAATACTAAGCGAGTTCTTTTTTAGTCACGTCGCTCCGCTGTCTCCCCGGGCCCTGATTTGATTTTCCGGGGTGGCATTATCTTAGTCAATCTCTATTTAGGGGTAGACTTGGGTGTAATTTATGAGCTGACCTGGCCAGCGGGTGGTGCGAAAGTGTAGCCCGCAATTGCCCAACTTAAGTTTTCACCACCCGAATTACTCCAAATTGAATTTGGAGCACAAAGGACATATTGATTTCACCCCCCGGATTAAGCATACGCAGTGGCGGCCCGGCCTTTGAGCTCCTGCTGCTGACTATGATGGAAAATGCAAGTCTGTCGCTGACAATGACATATTAGACTCATTTGCACATTTTATGTGTATCTCCCTCTAGTCTTTATATTACGACATTTTTTTATTCAGTTCTTGACTAAAGCAATTTGTATGCAAAATGGTCGTAAACAATTTTACATACCCTCCCTCTGGGCGGGCGGAAAAATAAGTCAAGTGCATTGACGAGTGACTTTTGAAGGCATCGTCATAATGATGACGATATGGGATGCAGAGAGAAATAGTGATAGCTATTGTATATATATTTTATATTATTAAAAACTCTTAGAGATAACATAAATATCTATATAATTTAAATACAAAATAACAAAACTATACAAAATCAAAAGCATTCTTAAACCTAAATTATAGCTTTTATTAACCTAAATGATTTACTATTCAACTTTTTTGTGTGTGCAATTTTTTCTCCTACTTATCAGAGTCTCAATTGACATAGAAATCCATTTACATTTCTCTTTCAACGGGTTCTTCATGATACAACATACTTGGCACTAGAAAGAGACAGCAGCACAAAGTCAAAGAGAGACAGAGGGAGTTCTGGCTGAGTGAGTGGAACAAGTCGGCAAATTCCTTTAATTAGCCCAATGCCTTTTATAGGCCAAAGCATTTGCATTTGCTGAGATCTCAAAAGGGGGCGGAGCAGCGGTTTGTAAAGAAAATACTATTTAAAAGAGTCACTTTAATTAGTTAAGTCGAGACAGCTTGAAGCTTTGGAAAGATTTTACTCTATGATGAAGCCAGACATTTGACATACAAATTAATTTTGGTACAGAAAACTGAATTGAATTATTAAAGCGGATTGGTAAAAGGTCCTGGCTAGTCAACAAATTGGAGTGGTCACAGAGCATCAAGCTCAGTGGAAAATTAATTTTAAAGGTCGTAACAAATGACCATGGCTGGATTTATTAAACTATTTAAACTTTATGTAGTTGCCACTATTAATAGTATCTTTAATGGTTTCTATATTAAAATTCAAATCTATTTCTGGTATTAAATGTTATTTATTTATTTATGATCTAAAAGAAAAATGGTTATTATTCTGTCCATTAAAATACGAGTTGAGTACTCAAAAATTGGTAGGAGAATCTGTATTTCTAATACCAGAGCTTACACATGTATGGTATATCGATTATTTAAAAGGAAAAAACATACTCTATTCGTCGACTTTATATATCTCAGTTTATTTCAGCGAATTTCCAATTCGACTTCAGACTTCTCTGGACACTGTAAAGTAATTACAGCCTCGACTGCATTACCATTTAGTTAAAGCTGACGCCATCGACATGAGAGATTGATTTGCTTTCAACGCCCCAATAAATGGTAATTAAGAAGGCGCTTGTTGCAAAACTGTGCCGCGCTGCAGTTGCTCCACATTTTACATATTCTATAAACTGGTGCCGGCCCCCACCGCCCAGCGATTTTCTCCATCAATCGACTGACTATCTGAAGTCTGGTTGTCAGCAATAAATAGTCAAGTACATAATACTTATAATTTATTATGCATATAATAAAAAAGGGAAATATAAAAATAATGGCGAACGCATAGGCGATGCTGGAGCCCCTTCCACCCCTATATCTTTGATCCCCTTCCTCGTCTATTTTTTACACAATAGCCGGAGCTGCGCCGCAATCGCACTTAGTTAGATTTATGGCAAAGTCAGTCGAGCAATTTGCGTGGGTAAACATGCACTAAAACTCAATTTAGAAGCGGATACAAGTACAATTTTATATATCTTCATATACTGCGTATACATAAGCATCGCTTGTATATATGTATTATATATCTATGCCCAGTTCTTGAAAGTTGTATGCTGACACAGCGTTGAGGCAGGCGCCCAATTTAATGCGATTTAAGCAAGAGCAGCGCAAATTGAGCGAGCCACTTGAACGAATGAATGAATGAATGATGGACCCAGTTGCATGGCTGACTTCTCCAGCGAATTGACAATAAATTTGGCTGGCTAAGAAACGACTGCTAAATACTCTAGAGAGCATCATTTCTCCATTTCCATTTCTCGGAAGTTAAAACTTAAAATGGAAGTTTTAATTTGCTTCTCTATTAAATGTTGCCCTATAAAGCTGTACAATTATCCACAAGATATCCATGGATTTCAATATTTTTCAATACTATCACGATACTATCGCAGCATGTAAATGGGTCATTTTAGGGGTATTTACGGGTATTTTATGGGGTATTTGCAAATGCACCAGTTTAAATGTTGGCGATGGTTCATATTTTTTGTTTCAAGTACAGTACTTTATTTTTTATAACCCTTTATTTTTTGTAACCCTTTATTTTTATTAATTCAAAATAAACTAGATAAGAGTGCCTCATTTCTAGAGCCTCCACTTAGAGCTAGCCTTCGTTTTGGTAAACAGATAAATAAATTTGTTACATTACAAAATGTAACTATTTAATTTGATTATTTTTTAAAGATAAAATTGTTGAAATTAGAAAATAAAATACATAAATATATAATATTGTTTAGTCAAAAAAACATCTATAGTGC
This sequence comes from Drosophila nikananu, assembly GCA_008042635.1. Classification (NCBI taxonomy): domain Eukaryota; kingdom Metazoa; phylum Arthropoda; class Insecta; order Diptera; family Drosophilidae; genus Drosophila; species Drosophila nikananu. The sequence goes on along the minus strand of VNJV01003934.1, from coordinate 2,687 downwards.
CGCCGAATGCCTTTCCAGTGATAGTATGGGTAGTATTATTTATTTCTTAGAACTCTATTGCCACACAGGATTTATTTTCGTTGTTAAATAAATTAAATAATATTACTTTTTATATTAGAATTTTTAAAAAGCCTGCAGTACTCAGTGTACCCTATTTCAACCACAAGTTGTATCCGCTTTGCCAGTGATAACCATATCAGGCAGCCAAAGTCTGGACTAGGCCTGCCTCACATTATTAAATTACAAACACTCTCGAATCTGGTGTCATCTCTCTCTCCCGTTGCCAAAGTTTCCTTGTGTCTCTTTTTCTCCCTTACTTAAAGGACCTCCCGTTCGCCTCCACCAATTAATCCCAACTGGATTTGGCATAAAGATAAAATGACGACCAGCACTGCGAAGCTCTCGACTGTCGCAACCGCTGCTCGAGGGCAATTTTCCAAGCCCCATTCGAGCAATCTTCTAGCGCCCCCGGCCCACCCCAGAGTTTTCCAGCGCCTGCCTGACAATTTTTCAGCGCGTGGCGAAGCGGTTTTCCCCCAAGCCCAAGCCAGGCCTTCGCTACAAGCAGATAAGTCATTTTTATGTGACACTTTGCCTTAAATATTTCACATTTTTTGTGACCATTTTTGCTGGGCGCCATTATGTAACTAAGCCCCCTGCTCTCTCTCCAGATCTTTGGGCAATGGCACTATTGTGTATTATAATGGATACTGCGCCTTTAATGGCTGACGATTTTGAGGCACTGATATGCCCAAGATGGCCCCCAGTGACCTTCATGGCCAGTGGGTGGGATTTGGCAGGCGGGAAAGCTGAATTTTGTCAGAAGGAAACATGAAATGGCAGTGAAATAATACCGATGTTGGCCTGTGTCAACGTTAGTTTGCGATAATCTTGGGCTTTTCTGCTCATGCACTAGGTTTGAACTAGGTCATTCGGGCTGAGACAGGTGAGGCAGCCAAAGTCGGCTTAATCCTGGGCTATCGGGTTCAGTGTTGTCATGTTAACTGATGTAAATGGGTTAAGGATGTGAAAGTCCTCTCCGGAAACTTGCAGTTTTCGTTTAAGATAAGTGCTGTCTCTTTTAATTTGGTTGCATTCAAAAGCCGAGAGAAAGACTTAAATTCAACTTTTTATTACCTTAATTTGAATGAATAAACAAATAAAATCAATATTTATTTTTCACTTTAAGTATCAATCACTTAAAGACCATACCATTTCCCCCTTGGCTTGTATTTATTACCAATTCAATATACATTTTCCCAGCTTCATCCATTTGCCAATGGACCCATGAAGTCTTTAAAGCTCCACTCGTTTCCGTCGCCTACTTTGACAACTCTTTTTACGGCGTTAATAATGCCAAAGACCCCCGTTGCTTTATACACCCCACGAAAGTTTCAATTTCAAGTTAATAATACTGCGTCCCAGCAGCGAAACGAGAGAAAAAGCCTCTTAAGAAATTATCGACAACATTTTGCCCACGCAAATGAGAGAATTTCGAACGAGGCATGACAAAATTGAGCCGCTGTCAATTGATCTGCCTCCAATTCGGTAAAATCCCCACCACATTTCCCCCACCCGGCGATTGTAACCGGAGACCGGTGTGTCGAGAAGGCGTTGAAATTGAAATTGTAGAACGCGGAGGTCAGCCTCCCAGCCTCTCTGGGTGCCTCCGCCTGGCGGAAAACAAAAACGTGAGCGGGTCGGAGAGACGGGGCTTAAAAGTAAAGTCCCTGAGCCCCGGCTCATGGTAATGTAAACACGGCCCGAAAGGTGTGTGTGTAAATAATGCGTAAAAATTATAACCCAACAAAAACAGAAAAGCATAATTTGTGTTGACTCTTTCAATTTCTGTATTGTCCGTCCAATCAAAGAGGGGGATCTCAAGTGTCGCTGGTTTCGGGGCTTATAATTAAGCCAAAAGCTGTTGAAATGTGCCCACACCACCACCACGACAGGCGGCAAACTCTCTAGATTCAATTAAATTTTCCAGCCGGCCACAAAATAAATGACTTTATTTTCCGTCCAAATTCGGTTTAGGTGCGAATGCCATAAAAACCTGTTTCGCCAGGCTAACACACCCAACTTTGGCCAGAAAGTGTCGGGTCTATTAAAACGCGAAAGCGAGTTGCAAAAATTGCCCAAATACATCGCCGGGGCGAGCTGCAATCAAATGTGCAAACTGTGGCAAGTGGCAAACGATCCTAATGACAAATGAGATGGACTGGCCCACTATTTTGGCGCTGATGACCCACTTGCTCCGCGTTTGGTCACGCCACTTGCCCAAGGAAACACTTTGAGCTGTAAATGTGTCTCCCGCATCGTTGTCTCCGAGATGGATGGATATCTGAGCGGTGGAGTGGGACGCCTTAGAGATGGATTAAGTAGGGAGAATAAATGTGGGGGTGAAATAAAGTCGGGCAATATCTCTTAGAGACACGAGAGGAAAACATTCAGCAAGTATTTTAACTTGTACAGAGAACTATATTCAATAAATATTACAAAAAAAGTTGTTCAAGGTTGAATGCGAGAATAGAAATGGGAATTTACTTTGTCTAATTATTCTCAAACTAATGAAAAACTTGAATTAAACAATGCAGAAGGCAAAATAAGTTGTTGATTCAATAAGACATATGTGAACAAATGCTAGAAACATGTTGCACAACACCCAAGTAAAGGCAAATGTTGCT
>VNJV01003927.1:0-12268 GCA_008042635.1 Drosophila nikananu | reverse complement strand
AATGTACTATTTATCACACCATATTGTATGACCACTCAATCGAAAGGTATTAAAATTACCTTTCATATAAAAAAAAAATTATGAAAATATCTCAACTGGTTCAAAAGTTATGATTTTTGTATAGCAAACGTATCTAAACTGCAACTGTGCGCCGTTGCGCTCCGTGTGACAATCTAAAACGGGGCCACGTACATTTTATCTGGGGCTGCTGCTCGTCCTCCTCCACACAATTCGAGGTTTTTGAGGTGAAACAAATTTCCGGTGACATAAACTTAATTAGCTTTTGTTCGGGCTTTTGTTTTATGGTTTTGTGGGTGCAAGTGGGGTGGAGTGAGCTCTTCCGCGGTTTCCCAACTGCGTGGGTGAATTGGGTAGCTCGGTTCGTTCTCCTTTGTCTGCTCGTTTTTATAAATGGCTTTGGCATGCTGAAAGGCCGCATTTAGTTTTGATTTAATTGCCACCACTTAACAGATTTATCTTCGAGATGCCTTTGCTCTCTTTTTCCATATTTAATTAGTGCACAACACACGCCGACAAAACCGAACAAAACAGAGCAGAACAAAGCTGGAGCAAACAAGTTAAAGCTTATGCAAAACTCACTTACTTTCATCAACAAAAGTCGGCCAAAACTTTGCCAACCACTTTTGGCATTTGACTTGCTCCCCCTGCCACCCCTTGAGTTTAATAAAATGAGAAAATATTTACTGATGATATCACAATATAATGCATAAATGTTTACCGCAAACAAAAGGGAAGCCGAGCCAAAAACAATAAGAACAATCGGAACCAGCATGAGGGCAAAAATAATGAAATTGAAAACTGAGCTTATGCCAAAACGTGAAACTTGCAAAGGTACAGGGAGAACTCAAATAAAAGTCGGGGCCAAGTGGTCTGAACCTGGAATTGGTCGTCCTGACAGGGGGGAAAGCTGCGTGCCATGAAAATAGCTGAGGAAAATCATAGGATTTCCAGAGACTAGAGTGAGAAGTTTATAAGCACTTTTCGGCATAACTAAAACGAATGGGTTTATGTGTGCAGTTTATTTAATGAAAGCTGCTCGAAAGGTATTGGCTTCCGACCAGGCGGCAAAAGTTGTTTTTAAATACTCTCCTAAAAAAAAACACCTTTTAGAAATATCCTTTTTAAAAATGGTTAACTAAATCCCCTACACAACTTGTGTGGTAACATTTAATCTATGTTTTTTTTATTTGTTCATGAGAAATAGAACGTTAATTAGGTCAGAGTTTGAAAAAAGCATTATTCAAATTTCAATAGTAAAGATATTAAACAAATTATTTACATCGTTAGGTTGCATGTTTTAAAATTTATTCAAGGACTTCTAAATGTCTTTTACGAGCAGAACCGATTTAAAATCCGTTTTCAGACAAGCAGAAGATAATCTTAAGGAGTTTTTTGTTCCAGCTTTAGTTTCTGAATTTAAGAATCCAAATTAGTTCATTTTGGACGCCTGTAACTTGGAGGAACTTCACCGCCAACATGTGCACGGCTCATAAATACTTTATCAGCCGCCCAGGACTAAGAAGTCGAAAGGTAAGGAAACTTTGCACTAGGGCCAAACCGACGATATAACGATCTCCCCAGGGTGTCAAGCCCCGCACACACACACAGACTCAAACACACACACACACATACACAAACACACACGGGCAGACAGAGCTGATTAGGTCCTGAATTGAGATTCAACCTGCATTGCTCGGCATCTCACCTTAATCGGCTGCCAAAGTTACTTATGCCTGTGGATTGTGCTCCGGCTTTTCCCACTCCGACATCCCAAAGGTCACTCCCAAGCAGTGCTGGGAAAGGTACTCCTCAAGGGTTCAAAGGTGAGCTTTCTACTAAAATGTACCTAGCTAAATATTATACATTTAAACATAGGATAAATTAAATATAGTTACAGTGCTTTATCTATATTTAAATAGTAAATGTTCTTGGATGTTAATTCAATTTTCAAATATTAATAATAGTCAGGTTACCTAAACACTTCCAGACATCACTGCTTTTTCCCCCGGACAATATTAACAGGAAGTAAAATCAAAAGGTTGGCTCTTAGTTGATTTTCTCAATTCAAAGGCAGCTCGAACCCCATTGTTCGTAGGGCTTGTAGTTTAGCTTTATCATCATCTCCACTTGGTTGTGGTCGGGCAGAGTTGCTTAGCCAGCCTCCGACTTTGACTTGGACTTCGGGCTGGGACTCGAGCCGCCCGATTCTTCCCTCAGGGCCCACTTGTCTGCCGTCTGCCATCTCTCATCTCTCATCTCCGTTTCCGTTCGCTTTATTCTCCTGGTTTGTCCGGGGGGTCCATCTCCCAGTCTCCGGATCCGTATCCGGATCCGGCTGTGGCTGTTATTGTATAAGCAGCTCATCTGCGGCTGAGCGCATTTTATTTGCTTCAAATTGAGTTATGCCTAATGAAAATCAAATAAGCCGCAATCGAGCCGGAAATGTTGAGTTCAGTCCTTGCCAGCAGCACGTGTCCTTGTTCCCTGTGTGCTTTGCCCCATGCCGTCTCTCGAATCGATCCTGCCACTTCTTATTGGCTGTTGTGCGACTTTACATTAACTTCATTCAGAGCTTATTCACGCCCTTTTTGTTCAAGTGGCTTTGGCATCGAAATAGCTCTGACAGCAAATTACCAAATGGCAAATACATCACTTCGCATGTCGTTCAATTAACATGACTTTGAACTGATAAAAGCACATTATTCAAGTTATTACACGCGAAAACAAACAATTAAATCTTTTTAGTAATTCGATTAAAATGTGCTAACAAAAAAAATATGTTAGTCTTTTGTCTTTTTCACATTTTTTCAATAGTTAATCCTTTTGTATTGAAAAAAGTCCGTCTAACCAGGAAGTTAAAACAAAAAGAAGAGATAGAAAGTTATATCACAGAAAACGAATTTTAAAGAATTCGTTTTTAGTTAAAAACTATAATAAAATGTCTTAAAATTGGGGGTTGTACAGATGTCTCTAGGGGTGTTACACAACTTAATAAATCGACATCACCATTTGATATCGTATACAAGAAATGTACGTAATTGGTGCAAAAACAATTATTACATAAGTACTTTGGACACATTGATATGTTTTCAAAACCATCTCCAAAACTCCCCTTTATTTAAATAAAATCAAATATTATTTTTAAAATAATAAAAACTCCAGGTAATCAAAAAAATACACCGCTTAAATATCAATATCAACGAACAAAAGATTATATACATTATATAGTAAGAACTTTCGCCTCTCCTTTGGATTTCAAATACTACTCTGGTATATCAAACTAAATACATGAAAAACATAGGCAAAACATGAGCTTAATGTTTGGTGGTTTTCTTAATCGTAAATTTCTTGCTACATGTTCTATAGAATATAGATCTATAAGATTATATCTATTCAAAATTTCCTAATTTGCCTATATCTAGCTCATTCTTTAAATAGTTCTCCCCAATTTATTTCCTCTTATAGTTGTAGTTTATTTAATTTTCTCTGTGTAAATACTCAAAGGTCGTTTTTGGCTCTCTTAGCCGGCTGAGTGGATTTCATTACAAATAAATATATGCATTCAGACAGACACATTTCATATTTTAGTTGCCGTCTGCGGCGTACGGAATCCTGAATTCAGAGGAATGCAGGACGAAATGCAGGAAAGGACGTTAGAGTTTTGTTTATACATCAATTTGCCTTGGCAGTCATTATCCACATGCATGAGACCAGGACAAGTATCTCCTCCGCCTCCGACGCTGCCTGCTCTCGCCCTGCCACCGGTTTTCCGCCCGCCTAGGCAGGCGTTAAGTGCAAGTGTGGAAAATTATTTAATGACTTTTCTGAATTTGAAACGGAATTTCTAAGTGCGTTGCGGCGGCGGGCGGGGACGTAGTAAAAGCAGCAAAGAGTTGGGGCCAAATATTTGCATAAGCAAACACTTGAGGCGCGGCGCGGGTAGGAGGAGTTTTCACAGCTCAAGAGAGGACCTTTGGCAGCTGCCAAGTGGCCAAGTGGCCCAGTAGCAACCTGAGCCAAGTAATTCGCCGGGCCGGCAGTTTTTTTCTTGCTCGAGCTTCAATCTTATTAATTATTAATGCGTCTTTGAAGTGCAGCGGCGGCTTCATCATCGCTAACGAAGCCGCCACCCAGCTCCGGAATCTGAAGACCTGCACAGGGAATAAAGTTCTAGCTAAGTAACCTTTTAACTTGAGTATTAACATTAGAATTATTAAACTTTTTATTTATTCCCCCTCAACTAAAAAATAAATTGTTTTAGATATCTAAAAAAAAACCCCTCTTAGTATTGAAGAACCTTTAATTTTGATCGTCACAAATTGATATCCAATTTTCGTAATTTCTTTTTCTGCCAGTGTGCAGGACCTGCGACGGTGTCAACATTAATTTGTGTGCCGGGCGACACTCGCAAGACAGCTGACAGCCCAGAAGGATTTTGCTGCTGCCGCCAGGAGTGGCATATAATTTGTAATTAATGACCAGTTAAAGAGAGCAGCCTTCGGAGCACCCGAAGACGGGCCCAAAGAGCAGAATATAGAACGAAGGTGGGGATAAGGAGGAGGTAAAGCAAAGGCCTGCGATTTACACTGGCAAAATGGCAAAATGGGTGACAGCCAAACGCTGATTTATTGCCGCCGACCGCAAAATTTATATGCCATCCCAGTGTGACTAGCTACTCCGCAATCCCGGGTTTGTCCTTACAATCCATATTCAGTTGAAGTGCCTCCCTTTCCCAAGGGGTATGCGTGTTTGTTAAGTTAATTCAAGGAAATTACGAACTTAGCCAAATATGTCGTGAGCTGTAAAACACTGAGAAACTCATTAAGCACTGGGCAATCGCTAAACCTTACCGAAAAAAAAATCGCTTTTAATTAGTCTTTAACTTAATTAAACTAAAAACACAAAACTGACCCGAACTTTTTACTTTTTAATTAGAGATCTACTGTAAGCAATTGAGAGATTACTGTAATACCGATACTATGGCTGCAAAATATCGTAGATTATAATTATGTATAAATAACTAATAAGCTGGGAATACTTACTGAGTTCTTAGAGCAAACTTACTTCGTTGTTATTATTTTTCAACGCTTTTTTCTACTTTTGCAGCATTTGAATGTGAAACGTCAGCAGCATTTCGACAGCATTTATGCCCTAGGTCTGGAATCGCTTTCTCTCTCTCTTTCTCTCCCTTTCTCTCTCTCTCTCTCTATCACTCTTTGATTATATCTCTCCTTTCTACTTCTTCTTCTTCTATTGCGAACTCTTTACGGAAAAGGAACGGCATAAAAAAACGGTCCAGACTTTGTGAGGTGACTCTGTTTCATTTGGTAGCCATAGATCCCGGCTGGAGTGCAATTTGTCTTGTTTCAGCCAGATTCCGATAGGATAGTCAATGGATTTGAGCCCACTTACAATTCTGTTATTCCAGCCTCATTGTTGTTGTTGTTGCTGGTACCTTGCCTGCCTTGCCTTTGCTGTTGTCACTCGTCATTCCAACTGGAAGGAAGAACAAGAGAGTGGAGAAAGCATAGGGAAAGATACCGTTATAAGCCGAAAGTGAGAGAACCTGCCATTCAAATTGTAATTCCTCAATTACACTAGTGTGCAGGGGCGCAGCCTGAAGCTATTTCACAGGGGGTGTCAATCACTATTGATCTTAAAATGCCCCCGAGCTACCGCCACTGCATTTTCCCAATCTGTCCATCTCCTCCTGCTCCTGTAAGCCTCCGCTCGTGATTAATGGCTCTCGATCCCGAGCCGGAGCTCAGGATCCGTACCAAAAACGCAGCTAAGTGAAACAGCACGGGAGATAACAGCTTAAGCCGATTTCGTGCCCTGTATTTATTTGGCACGCCAACTTTTAAGCTAAGTGCAAAACAATTTACCTAAATTCCCACAACATGCAAAGGCTGCTACAAACATACACATACACTCACGCACTAGCCCCAGCCCCAGGATGTGTACAAATATAAACATACAAATGTACATGTTTGCATAATTGTTCCCCGACTGTTTCGCCGCTCTTTTATTGTTGTTGTCGCTTTTTTTGTTGCACCTATTATGCTTGTTGTTGCATCGCTTGAAAAGCCTGCCAAGCCGCTCTGCACTTTTGCGGGATCTGGCTTTTTCTGCTTCTAATACCCTGTAATTCGTATAGGGTGTTCCGGGAAACAAAAGGGTATAACACTTGTCTACTGTTTATTTAAGGACTTACCTATTTGGTATTGAAATGGTGAATTTGAGTTTTTGTTTTAAAATTTGGTAGATGGCTGAATTCTACAAAATCCCATGAAATATTTTTTTTAGTAAAGACTTAAAAAATTAGTTAATATGAAATAAAAATTTTATTATAAAGAACTTCAAAATGAATGAATATGAAGCATAATTTCCTCTAGACTACACATTAGTAAATTTCTGAACCCCTTTACAGGGTCATCCTCAGTTGCAACTAGAGACTTAAGATTTGGCTTCAACTTTCCCCCCAGTTGTTTTATTATGCTAATGCAGCCGGCACAGAGGTAACTCCCAGCCACCTGCCGCGTACTCGTGTGTGTTGATTGGCGGCAAACACACTCCCACACACACTTCCCCCTAGGACACACACACAATACACACTCCTTGCCAGCTTAGGAGGTGGGCCACAGTGGGTTACAAGGAGAACAATGGCGGCTCACAGCAGCTGGAAACTGTGCCAGCGAGTGCATTTGTGTAATGCCTTCTAAGCAGGTTTAGACTAAGCCAAAAGTTTGATGGGAAGCCAATAGCAAACACCTCGTAAAATATTAAAAGGACGCCGGAGAGGGCGGAAAACAAACAAGCGGCTCGCAGAATTTAAAAGCACGTCAAAGACTCAAGGAGGTCGTTTGCCTGGGAACTTCAGCAGACTGTAAAATGAAATAATTATGAGCGATAAATTTGCCGGCGTCTTGGAAAAATTGTCGCTAAAATGGTGAGATGATGTACAGTGGTGTCTTTATGGCCTTTTAAATGCTAAATTATGCGACAATTTTGTAATTAATTTAAAATAAATCCATTGGGAATATATTAAAAGATAAAGCCAACTTAAAACGACATTTGTGTTGTATTTTATCTTAAATAAAATAATCTAAGAAAATCCCAGCCCTCGAACATAACTCAAACTTGTTTGCAATACTATTAATGATTCTAACTAAGAGAATTTTAATGCTTAAAATTCTTAATATAATTGATAGCTATTTATTTGAAGCATCTCTCAGATGGTGTGATGCTGTCTGCGTTGATAATGAACCGTGATGAGATAGGGGGCCGTTGTTAGGGCAACGTCTTCGAAGCGCCGAGGAGTGGCGGAAAAGACAAGCAATTATGCAGGGCCAAAAACAAAAATAAAAAATATTCGGAATTTCTAATTGGATCGATTCAAAAGGCGGGCCATTAAAAATTCATAAGAATCTCTCTTTGCGCCATGGCTAATTCAATTTAAAGGCCTCGTCCTCTGCCCCAACCTCTGGCCTCCGGACCGAGCTCATATTTTATCGGTGCTGTCGTCTGGCTGCAGTTGCACGTGCCAATCTACTCCGGGGTTGCCGAGTCCCGGGACTCCTTGGCGCCCCAACCCAATCCTATCCGTTCGGATAGCACTTTTATCGGAGCGCGTAAATTTCAACACGGTGTACGGCGGCGACATTGCCTCGCACAGATTTATTTTATTTACAGCGCCGCGACCAAAGGAGTTTGCCGTCTGGCTTTCCCTTCATATAATTTCAATTATCGCCTGTTGGCTGCTGGCCATAAATTAACTTAAAATCTGAGACGAGACGCGCAGCGGCTGCAGGTGCAGCTTGCACTGATTGCATGTGAAAAATATTCCCTTTTCCGCGGCTCTTTTAATTAAGTGCAAATGCAAAAGTTATGAACTGGCGGATGGGAACTTGGTTATCTATCCAGTTCCGCATATTGAACACTTTGAGGCGAAATTATTCGATCCCAAAAAACTTTTTGGGCAGCGCAAAATTGTCGTATTGCTGACACGGTGCTTTATGTATGCCGGAAAACTTGTGAGTGAGTGCTAACAAACGGAAACAAACAGCTGCATTAGCAGCCACAAATCAGCAGCAATCACAGCAAAGGGTACGGCAACATCAACAAACAAAGTTGAGCGCACTCACTTAAAAATTCCAAACACAAAAGCGGAAATATGCAAAAGCTTGGACTACGAATAAACCAAAAAAAAGAACAGGGGCTTAAAACACTCAGTGAAGACTCCGAAGCATTAAGCACTCTTTCATGATCCAAAAAAGGCTAGGTTATTCCATTTGTTATTTTTAATTGTGTGCATTTAATTCAAGTAGGAATAATGTAGTATTAATCTAGTTATATTATGTAACAAATTCTTATTTTAATAATATAACTACAAATAACCTTCTGTACCAATATATACTTTTTAAATATTGCCTTATGGTTGGTAAAAATCACGCATACGCCACGTGGACTACTTATACTTATAAGAAAAATAATTGTAATATAAATTCTACTACAGCTACATTCCTCTTAAGATGATAAAAACATGAAAGTATATTTTAAAGATATATTTAATATTATGATACATAAGCAACCATATAATTTACCTTACGTTTCCATAAATTCAACAATTTAAAAGAGGAAGCATTATATTCAATACATTGGCATTCCTTTAGTTTTAGTAAAAGATTTAATCAATTTTTTTATGTAAGTATATACTGTGCAATATTTACATTCGGATTACAAAGGTTTTAATAAAAGATACAAATTATAGTTTAATTTTATTAAATGTTGCCGCATATATCGCAAAATCACTCATACGCCACATGGGCCAGAACAAATTTGCTTAATTTTAAATTAATTTAAATTATGTTTGCATTAAACAAACACTTTCAAATCCCTTTTAAAAACTAAACAAACTTTTTCAGAAAACTTAAGCTAGAAAACCACCTAAGTACCCCTTCGAGAGGGTAGTACAAAATAGAGGAACAAGGGTAACGACAACGGAAATGACACAGCCGCCATGTTGGCCAACTTGTTGTTACCACCACTGTCTGTCCGTCCGTCCGTCCGTCCGACTGTGCAATCGCAGTGGCTGTTGTTACTGTTGGTTTCTTGGTTGGCTTGTTTGTTTGTCGTTTTGAAACGAGCTGTTAACGAGCAGAGCAAGCTGTATTTGCAGATGCAGGTGAGATATGGGGTATGGCAAAGTGGATGGAGGTATAAGGAGACCGTGAGAAACCGTTTAGAGAGACTCTCCACCTGCAACTTCGAGTGGGCAGTCGACGGCTCATGTAAGCTACGACAAATTAGTGATAATGAATAATTTCCCACAGCGATAATTAAGGGCATCATTAAAAACGTTTGCCGGCAACGACTAGGCGGCCGCCTACGACGAAATTGCGTTCGTCTGGCACTAAACGCTTTTCCAATTACCGCACAGCACACAGGGCAGAAGTCATTTTCCGCTTGCATATCCACAATCCTTCCCTCAAAAGCTGCTCCCGCATTTCCGTGGCAAGTGCAGCAGCAGGAGATAGTGCTGCCAAAGCGGGAAAATGGGTGGACTGATCCCCGCCGGGGTCCACTCTCTCTCCCCCTTCGCACGCTTCAGTTGGCCACTCGGCCATGTCGCTCATCCGTCCCAAAACCAGAGGCCAACAATGCCAGCGGTCGATTTCAGGCTGGCAAACTGCCGTCATATTTCTGCCATGGGTAACATCCAAGCACACGTAAAGAAAACTTGGTTAAATGACAATTTTTAGGCAACTCAATGACCTGTAAATTTGTAGTATTGATTTTATTTTGCATAACTGGTTAGGTTTAAGTATTTAATAGTTTATGATTTTTATTATTCAATATTTATTTTAGTTTTTTTTCCAGTGAGATTCTTACCCTAGACCCCCTGTCAGGCGGGGTTTTTGTGGCTTTTGCGTGTGTCGTGCAGCATGCGATTTTGATGTTTGCTGCGACACGTGCACATGGTCGCCAAGGATGAAGTGGGCCACTCCTGCGAGTGTCACTATGTGCCCTGTGTGCATAAAACGGGCATCATTTTAATGGCCAAATTATTTGTCCATTTCCACACTATGGATCAGCAACTCCATCACCAGGGCCAAGCCGGCAAATGTGAAGCCAAAGGCCAGTACGAACAGAGCACCGGCAATGTTGTGCACATCGAGAACCTGGGGAGCACCCTTCACCTTATGGCCATTGGCCAGGTCCATTAGAACTTCTTGTTTCTTCTTGTCCATATATTTCACAATGAACTGGGAAATTAATAACTATTGCTATTATTTATATAATAAATGTAGTGGGTTTACCTGCAGCTCCCAGTGGACATAGAGACCCGTTTCCTGGCAAGTTCGAATATGCCTGTTCAACTCTCTCATCAAGGGCCAACCCCTTATAGATACAGCCCTGGTATAATCAAAGTACAAATCATCGTGCAATACCTGCAAAATAAAGTTTATATAACGTTGTTATTATCTATCTGCCAAACAACTCATACAATTCGATTTTCCAGAGCCTCGGTGGACACATAGTCGCCAACGGAAAGTGAACCCGAGGACAGCCGCTCGATTCCAAGTCCATAGTTGGGCAAGAAGCTGGCATTCGACAAATAGCTGTAGTCGTGGACCTCAAAATTCTGCGCCAGAATCTGCTCTGTGGGGAGATCGGAGCTCTGCACCGTGTGCACCCAAATGATGGAGGGAGCTGCCCACTTCCACTGTGCAGCAGCCCATTTGCCCATGGTATCCACCGGAGCGCTGTAAAAGGGTATGGTCAGCAGGGATTTCAGTTGACCACTGTAAATGTTCTCCAGGGTGATGGTGGCACACAGCAGAGTGGCCAGAAAGAACCGAGGTGCAAAGCGATCAAAACTGTAAGTTTAATAAATAATAAGAAATGTTCCTTAATACATTTATTGTCCTTTAGTATTACCCCAAGGAAGCTGATGGCTGCTGTATGAACAGAGCAAATATATCCAGCATTGATTTCTCCAACTTCTTGCCATGATTAAACACACCTGACTTACTGCTCAGACCCAGACGATAGCTGAAGAACTGCATTAGGTACAGGAATATGCCACTAAGTGTCATGGTTAAGATCAGCATGAGCCAAGTGTGGTCATTCAGAGGCAAGATATTAGTGCGCCAACTGGGCAACGGTCTGTATAAATTGTATTTAAAATTAGAATTATCAGATGAGTAATTATCAAGGGTCTAAACTAAAACTTACGCTGGTGCTGGACCCAAAATGGTTACCGAGGAACGGGCTATGGTGACCGAGGTCTCTGTGATGCCATCGTACCAATTGTAGATGCAACCAATGGCCAACTCCACACGCTGCTCGTAAATATCTCCCAGCATTCCGTCGCTGGTCTCGTTATCGTAGATGCCCCCCCAATTGTCGGCACCATCTACAGGTATTTTGGATATATTTATTTAATTATAATTAAGCTACGACTCACTCACATGCCTGCACTCTGAGATGGCAATTGTGGACCTGGCAGAAGGTCTTCATCACATTCGCCTCGGCCCCATCGAAGGTGATCGAGCGGCCGGCCTTTTGCGGATGAATGGGATCCACATCGCCCTCGCCGGCAGGCTGTAAAGATGGTTAATGTTAATGGCTAACTAAGCCCGGGTTTGGCCAATCAAGTGTCTGGTCTAATTTCGTTAATGACTCAGTTGTAACCACGCCCACACACACCCCAACACCAGGCACACACTCTCCGGCACAAAGTAACATTCAAATGGACATCGACACTTGGCTCGTTGGACGGCAATTAAATGGAAACACGTAATTTAAATCAATGTTGGTGCTGTGCAGGATGTGTGGGTGTTTGTTGGTTGTGTGTTGGAGCCAAAGCCAAGCCCCAAACAAAACCACACGCACATGCTTGTGGCTGTTTGCCTATCTGTGTGAGCCAGGGCAATGCGGTGTTGGTAGCAGAGTGGCTGGCTGTGCGTGTGTTTACAAATGTGCAAATGTCCTTAAGGCAAACAATTGAGTGCGAACAAAAGTTTTGCCAAATGACAACAAAGGCGCTTTTTTTGTCTCCCTTTCTGGTGGTGAGAGGGGAGGTACAATGGGATCAGAGGGTTGTTGGAGTGTGTGAAAATAAATGCTGTTTTCCTAAAAGATCTAAAGCTAAAAAAAATATTTAGATACTTAAAAAAAGGGGAAGAATATAATTTAATTTATACGAGTTTAATACATAAGTTTCTTATTTTTTCAGCGAAAA